>JAECUM010070903.1:0-24560 GCA_016617855.1 Megalonaias nervosa | reverse complement strand
AAAAAAAAAAAAAAAAAAAAAAAAAAAAAAAAAAAAAAAAAAAAAAAAAAAAAAAAAAAAAAAAAAAAAAAAAATTAAAGAAGTGATATCTCTTGGTACTAAGCCAATCTGACTAAAATTCTTTCTCGATTCTAATAACATGGGTGCCAATCGATTATGGGCTGGTGTCAGCAATACATAGATACCGAAAGTGAAACCGAAAGTAAAACAAAAGTTAATTCAGAAATACGCATGTCAACATGGATAGAAACATAGTGACTAAAACAGTGACTACCATATAAGAGTGAGCACTTGATACGTAAACATGAAGTGAAATCCTTGGACAAATAAGAAGAGAGAAGGCGATTTGAAAACTTTATTCCTAAATGAATGAATTGAATATTTAAAAGAATACGTTCATTGTTGTACAGGTTTGAATAGTTTTAAACTGCATAACTTTTTGGATATCCAAGATGTAGGATCATTATTTTTAAATTGATGTGTTTTCCAGCATGGCAACACAAACAGTGCATTTAGTACAGAGGCGTATGGAGTAAAGTACATTACCCAAGGACACGCTTAGATAACCGATCCAGGCTTATCTGAGGGAACGTTTTTGATGAAAGACATTTGATTTTGTTAAGTACTAGCAATGATGCCCACGATACTATTCATTATGTTTGTCGCTGGAACAATGTGTGTGACCTTGTTTGCATACTTAGCGCGTGGAAAGAATATTAAGAATGGTCCTACATCATCGAGTTCTAAAGTGACGGAAAAGGGAATACTGGTAAGAGAGAGTGACGATATTCGAGAGAAAAAGAACCAGGAATTTAACAAACCAAAGAGCACAGATTTGAATAAAAAGCAAGTCAACCAGCCGATCGTTAACGATGAGGATACTCCGACGTTTATGCCCATTAAGGGGTCAGAAATTATCCCTATCAGTGTGAATTATCATTTTACAAGGCAATGCAATTATAAATGCGGATTTTGTTTCCATACAGCAAAAACTTCATTTGTTTTTCCCCTAGATGAGGCCAAGCGGGGCCTAAGGATGCTGAAAGAAGCTGGTGAGTATTAATAGAATAGAACAGAGAGCAAAAGTAATACAATGGAATAGATGACAGAAAAAGTTGAAAACAATTGAGATGAGGTAGTGAGACAGGATAAAATGTGTTTCCGTTATAAATATCTGTGCATTTTGAGAAAAAGGGTATGGCAGAAAAAGTCTTTTTTTTTAAAGAAATGCAAATGCATATTTTATTGTACATTACAATAGTGACAAGCTATGATGGGAGAGCTAAATATCAGTTATTATTCTGGCGGTGGCGGCAGCACCGGAGACAACACAGTTGGATAAGGTTCTGGTTAAAGTTTTAGAAGCAATACTTTGATTGTGAGCTTGACTTGCAGGCCCTGGCTGCCCTGTTAACTAAGAAGCTATAGTATGTATGTATGTAAGCATGTATGCATGTATGTATGTATGTATGCACGCATGTATGTATGTACAGTATATGCATCGTGTTTTACGGATCGCCCATATAGCCCCGTGGACGTGGACAGTGAGGCAGGGGATTTAGTGTCCACTATGAGTAGTGGAAGCCCACTTAGTCTGGTGGATTTTACACCCATTCCAGTGGAAATCTACTCAATTTAGTGGAAGTCCGTCACGGATTTTATTGCAGGTATAGTCGGTTTTATGGCACCCCTCGCTGATTCTGTTGTATTCCCTCCGTGAGTTGGCACACTAAACAGATGGGAGAAACCCCGACAGCGTAAACCCGACCATGACAGTTGCCCATTTCATGCCTTTACCTGTACAAACTCTACAGTGGTAATCAGAGTTAAACTGCATTAACTGTGAGAGAAAAAAATATTGTCCATGGCTGATGTACACTCATGCAAAATGAGATACTAATATTTTCCTCATATGTTGCGTATTATAACACGAGTATAATAAAGAATTTGTCGTTGTTATATTTGTCAGTGGCCTAGCTATGATACATAAAGACGAACGCGTGTAACGTCGAAAAAGTGAGGTTGTAAATTTAATCTAAATCTTTCTACCGTGCCCATTATGTAGCGTACATCACAAGAAATTGCTAAGTTATAATTGACATTTACTGTTCTGCATCAAGAAGAAGCTTCGATATTTTTTCTCAATAAATGAATTTTTATAAATCTGTTTTATGTTCTGGTTGATAGTTTGTCATAGTTTCTCTTTTATTTCCATACTATTTCCAGTTCCCACTTTTGAAGAAATTACTGAATGCAGTAATACATACACGACTCTATAAGAGGTTACAAATGAAGGTCGTAATGTTTATATCGGACGTGTATTTTTATCTTGGAGATGTACAATCATAGGCGCCCGCAACATAGGTCAAGGGGGCCAAGTGACCCCCCCCCCCAAATCATACTGCAAATATATACATGTATATAAATTCCGACAAGCTTATTCATGCAAATGAAGCTGAAAATATGTCACAAGATTCTGTTCAAAATGCTTAATAAATATTAGCTTTAGTTTCAAATTGCTTACTATACTAACTCTCCTGGCCGTGACTGACTGACGCCCCCCCCCCCCGCAAAAAATCCAGACCCTCCCTCCCCCCTTGCAAACAATCCTGCGGGCGCCCATATGTACAATCAAGAACATTGGATCACTATGATATGCATGTCATAATTCTTTTCAAAATGTGTTATACAAGAATAACATGGTCTCGTATTTAAAATAAAAGAGATACACGAGCTAAACTATGAAAGGTTTTCCTGCAATTTTACACTTAAACTTTGAATATAGTATTGATAATGAGAGAGCACAGCATTTATTTTTAAATTCACGGAACTCTGTACACTGTATGGCTGTTTCACTCTATCACTGGCCATTCATATCATGAACAAAGTGATTTCAATGAAGAATACCAAGTTATTTCTGTCCTCACTTTTTCCATTAAAGGTCTACCAGAGTGTAATACACACTATATGTCAGAATGTTGATTTTTCGCTAAATAACTCAGATTTTAACTCACACAGAAGAAAATGAAGATAATGTTTGCATTTATCGATGTTTTACGGAAAACGCTCCGGAAATATTTGTATACTTCCGGTGATAATAGGATTTCCGGAAGTGACGTATTGTCGGGAAGTCCCTCAAGTTTAGCGTATGTGGTGATGATGGCTGAATCTAGTGATGATTTCAAGCGAATTTACGGCAAATTTGTCATGCTCATTTTCGTCGTGTGAGGAAGTTGAACTCCTAGAAGATGGCGAACGTAATGAATCTTAAGAAGATTCTGCTCGCTGAGGTTAGAAAGTACCAATTTAAGCCCGAACGAGACGAGAACGTGGATGAGGACCCTAAAGAGGACATAGGGCTTAATGAGGCTGAGCAGCGCTTGGGCTATTCATTCTGGTAATTACTATTATCATTATGGCAATTATTATTATTATTCTTTCGTTAATGTTATTTCAATTTAATAATGAAAAGAGAAGGGCACGAATTTGGGCGAAACTTGGATTTCTTCAGAGCAGATTTTCATGTGGGCGTGGTTCATCAGTAACTAGTGGTGTTAAAAGTTAAACACGTAAGACTCAGACTGTGAGAGGTGTAGAGATAAATACTTTATTAACTTTATGGCAAGTTTGTTCTTTTAAACCGTGATGAAATGCAGACCCCAAATGTACTTTGGGTGTGATTGTTTACTACCCTCCACAGATAGTAAAATTGAAGAATTTTATGAAAACGAAAAAGTAATCATAGATCTGGTGTATCCAGATGTTTAGCAAGCATGTATTTTCTTTGTGGGTCTAGGTGTGTAATACTAGTGGCAGAGGAAGTATACAGATTTATGGAAAAACAAATCTTGAGAATAATACATTGCTGATTAAATGTTCATTATTGTGGTACAAAAGGTAGAACAAAAGTCTAACCATGCATCACATATACATATATTTCATACTTTAACATGCAAGAACTTCTCATAGATTTTACCCACAATCTAACACAATAATGAATGATGGAGTGTATTTACCATGTATATTGGTGTACCTGTGGAAATTGCAGCAGTAAAGAAATAGTCGAGAAGTGTAGATGCAATAAAGAGATTATGACTTTGAATAAGACTGAGGAGGTCAAGGTGGATTATATCATTGATCATCCAAGATTTCATACAGTTTGTTTGGATGAATATGTCCTGGAAGAAGCATACTGTGCCTACATTCAGCAATATGGAAAGTGCAAGGAAATCCTGTCCGAGTACATGAACACTTGTA
The DNA here is from genome assembly GCA_016617855.1 of Megalonaias nervosa. Taxonomy (NCBI): domain Eukaryota; kingdom Metazoa; phylum Mollusca; class Bivalvia; order Unionida; family Unionidae; genus Megalonaias; species Megalonaias nervosa. The sequence goes on along the minus strand of JAECUM010070903.1, from coordinate 20,303 downwards.
GGCAAAATATTCTTACAGTAGTTATGGTGCCACTATCAGGGTCAATTTTGGGACATATGATTGCTTTATACGCATGTGAAAATTATGCTTAAAATTCCTATTCATAAAATCCCTCCTTTATTGACAAAATGTATCAATACTATCACTTTACTTGAGTGTGCAATTTTTATCCAAACCTTTCATTTGATAATAGATCCTGCTAAATTCATTCGTCCATTATCTTGGAAATTCTCATGAAAAATTTTGTAATCCTCTATAATTTCATTTCTCGAACAGATTCTATACTATGACATTAAAAACATATTGCTGTCTGTTCATGTTCACATTTGATTCATTTAGCTTCCTAACACTGGTTGTAGTAAAATCTAATTCTATGCTAAAGGCCTTGACTCTGAAAACATGAAATAAGTAACAGAAAACCGGGATACATGAAATAACATAACTTTATTCAAGTTTAAAAGTTTGCTGTATATTCTATTTTCAGTCATAATAAATACATGGCTGCATACAGGTGGCAGTAACTGTCTATCAACTGACTCCGGCTTCCTGATCAGTTCCTCCAGCACCGCCATCAATTCTTCAACATAGTCTGAAAAAAATTGTTACCCCAGTATTTCAAGAAACTGAAAAATGTCATCCACTGCCTATATTCATCCTGACAATTTGCCAAAGAGAATTAATGGAATTGGAAACAAGACTTAAATATCATTCATTTTTACATACATATAAATCATAGTTTAATGAATGAATGAATAATAATGATAACAATAATAATAATAATAATAATAATAATATTTGTTGCGATATATGATTCTGAATATGTGCTACAAAAAAGACTCTGTTTAGCTTTGTTTTGATTAAAATCTTTCAAGTTCGAGTTGCTTTGCTTTAGTAAGTTTCTCCCTTCTGTGTATGAACAGGGCCGGGGAGGAGGGGCCAGAAATATTAATGGGGGGGGGGGCTGACTGTATTCCTAGTGATATGTTCACTGTCCAACTTTAATATAACTTCAAACATAGAACTGTTATATTACTATATGTGCTTGTATACGAGTTTTATCAAAAGGTATCATTCATTGTAGTAAAAATTGCAATATCTACATCCCTTGGCTACATGTCACACATCAAAATAGTGTGTGTCTCTCATATTCTCTCTGATCCATTTCTGTATCTGAACATGCCTGTCTGTAATAATAGTGTCCACCTCCACACTGTGGTTCTGCATTTTTTTATGGCTCTAGAAAGTCCCTCTTTCTCCATGTCGTAACTACTCTTCACTTCATTGTTCTGAAGAAAAGAGAAAAAAATATGTTGAGCAAAATTAACAATACTTCTATTTCTTGAAGTGTGACGTTATCTGTACATAGCTTAAATGTGTTTACCAACATTTTAAAAATGGACTTATGCATAAGTAACATTGAAAAAGTAAGCTCATTTTCTTGAATGAGTGTCATGTATGAATGCTGACAAGTACATGAAAGTTTGTAATGCCTTTGCTCCTTCTCTTTACTTGCTGGACATTTACTTCACAACCTGTGTTGCAGGTGAAATTTTAGACGTGTATTCTGATTATCGTGGTTTTCACACAGATGAGGACTTCTCATGAGTATGTGTATCAATTAAAGTGTATCATTGCTAAATAATAACAAGTTCACAAGTGCTTGGTCTACCGAGTCAAACGCTTATATATATATATATATATATATATATATATATATATATATATATATATATATATATATATATATATATTAGAGCAGCTTTAGAAGGTAAAATCTTTACACCGACAGCATTAAAGTATTTTTAAAAATTCCTTTTAACTATGGTTCTGTACATATTGTGAATAATAATACTTTACTCTCCACATTGAACGGACATTAGTATTCACACTCACAAGCAATGGGTTGTGGGTTTGACTGACCTGGACCGTCATCCTTTGACACAGTTGTGTATATTCTGGCAAACAAGGTAATTTACTCCCAGTGCCTCAACACGAAGGGGTAATAAGCCTTTACAATTAAACACAATCAATACATCAAGTATTCACAACATTTTGGTTTTAGCAGAAAACTTGTTTTGTCATTATTATTATTGTTGAACAGGCATGAAATAAGCATAGACAAGCAAATTAATTTTTTCGGGGGGAGGGGAAATAATAATGGGGGAGTGGCCAAAACTAAAATCCAAGGGTCACACACACACACACACACACACGCTCGTCATGGTAAAGCAGGATTCATTTGGGGGTTAGGGATGGGGCTATTATGGTTTGCAGACACCCTCCCACTAAAATCGCCCTCTCCCATTGATAGTTCTTTTGCTAGGTATATTTGTGGCGAGGAATTGGGGCTGACAACCAATAATATAGCAAGATAAAGATGTATAAATATTTCACCCTCGCTAGCTCTCGCTTCTGCACAAGCTTCTCTCGGTCTACATGTTGTTAGCCCTGCCGTAATCCTTGGTTTTTGTTGATCTGGTGTTCACGGACTCAGTTATCTGGCGAGAAAACACGCTTGGTACTGCATTTGTCAGAGTCGTCTGATGGTTGTAATACCAAGTGACTCTTTAATTTTATAGACGGTATCGAAATCATCGTCTCTCAAATGGTCACTGCAGACTATCTCGCCTGTCACTGGTCGGATAACGCACGGTACTACCAGCTACTGAATGCAGCTAACAACGAAAGTAGATATGCAGAGTTCCCTACAGCACGTCACTTCCGCTTTGTCTTACGGAAATTGCCGAGCGCGAAATCGGCTAGGAGCGTTCTTCCTTGTGCGATAAAAAAAAATCGATGTTTTGTGGTTATTATTTTCATTAAATCACATCTAGAAGATTAAATTTATCACATAAACGAAAGTTGTGTGAGCACACTAGTAGACCTTTAAGTCTACCTACTTCTTCAGGCATTGGCTTAAGGAGTGTCTTACTTTTGAAGTCAGCCGCTACGCCTGTTACTGTACCTTCCTGCATCCAGTCAACAGCATTCAGTCAGGACAGTTCGTACACGTACAAACTACTGTTCATTGTCGCGTTCACACTTCGCCATAGCCATGATCGACTCTGCTGCTTGGCGATTTACTATCCAGTTTTGGATATTATCCTTACGAGGACCAACTCTGAGGTCACGTCTGTATGTTAAGAGCAATAAATTAGTTCCAAACACATGGCACCATTACTTTGTTAATTTGCATGGCTTACTGATATATCTTTTGGAAGTAATTCTAAACCAAGCACAATTCGTTTAAAAAATGTATTAACATGTGTTTTTGAAAAGCATAAATTTACCGATGCTTATTGGAGCACTTCCACTGGAGATCCCTAAAGTCTAAAGCTTTTCAGTTTCGGGGGTAAGTAAATCTTGCTTGAAGTTCGCAACCCCATAATGCCTAAATAGAAGTAATCGGATTTTTTTTAGAACACCGGAACATGTGAAGTTTGTGTCTCTCTTCGAAGTTTCAAGATATATATCAACTGTAGAAAGAAGATATCACAAAACCATACACCATAAAACTAAGCAGATGTTAGTTTGTTGTCTATAGTGTTATATGAAAAACTTAATATCAGGACCGGAGGAGGGGGGTGGGTCCGAGGTTTCCGGCCCCCTCTTCTAAAAAACAGTAAGTGCACTCATATGCAAAGTCACTTGTGACTTTAAATTTGATCATCGTTTTATTCTTGCGCACGTTTATTGGGTATTTTGCACACTTTGAGTAAACAGATACATAGACTTTTGTTTTCGTGCCCTTTCAAGGAAAGTCAGGGCACTTTGAAATTTTGAACCTCCCCTCCCCTCCCCCCCCCCCGTCCCCCCAAACCAACACTTGACCTGATCCGTCCCTGAATATAATGATTGCTAGTTAAGCTTTTTAACTTAAATTTAGAATGAAAAGGTCTAATGGCCTTGATGAATGCCTAAACTTAGCAGTATGCAAATACCTTTATCAGTCGACTCAGAAAATGGCTGGTAATATTTGAGAGCATGATAATTTTTAATGCGCCCAATTCGTCTTCACAGTATTGAAGTCTGCTCTCTATCATTTGCTCTTAATGCAGTTAACAAAGTGATTTTGATGAAAAAGGTTTTCGTCACTTTTTCATGAATCGATCATTCAGCACCAGCCGAGAACCGACAGTGTTACTTTGAAGTCTGCCGCTACGCTTGTTAACAATGGCCAGTTATCAAGGTGTTGAGCATCGATCATGTTTTGTTTGTTTTTTTTTTTGTTTTTTTTTTTTTTTTGTTTTGTTTGTTTGTTTTTTTGTTTTGTTTTTTTCTAGCACCGATGTTTCAAAAGAAACATTGACCTCTGAATGCAGATGTTTTATGTTGATGGTGTAAAAACGAATTTTAAACTTATAATTTTAACTGAGAAACGCAAAGTTGGTTCAGTTGTGATATTTTCGCGTATTAGTGTCCTTTTTTATTTTGTATTATCCACTGTCGAATCTGGTCATAATTAACACGCAGGAATTTATATCTCCAGAAATGTAATAAATTGAAAGACGAATTAATGATCATTACTACACTATTCAAATTGAATACACTGACAATATTCACGACTACCTTAGAATACATATGAACTTGTTCAAAACAAACAGGAAATAATATCTACAACCTCTTCCATATCCAGTTTCGGAGCATGTGTAGTTAACGAAGTTCTGTTAGGGATGTCTGTTTAAAGCCGTAGAAACAAGAAGCCCCATTTTAAATAGCAATCGGTGCAATCAGAGATAGTGTTATAGCCTTGGAGAACACGTGGCTTTGCCATTTCAGGCAATCTACACAGTATTACTAATACGTATAATGTGTTCAGCTTATGCCTAACTTTTACAAATTAAACAACGGGGTGGAGGGGTGGGTGGGGCAAGAAGTATTAAGGGGAAAACAATTCCACTTAGATAAACCAAATCGACGTACAAAATTGGGGTTATTTTTAATTGTACATCAAATACAATCGTATCTACCGCAAATACCCCTTTCAAAACTAAATTTGCATTTCTGCTGAATTGGAAAAGATGATGATATGATGAATGTATGAAGAAATTAACTGCTGCTGCAACATGGGGAAAAAGTTCTTTTCTCAGATAAGCACATACTAACTGACCCCACCCTCTTTACCTTCGTTTAGTATTGCTTTTAGTACTAGTCCAAAATTTGTTCATGTGACACTCAATATAGTTGTGACATTTTCGCGTATTAGTGTCCTTTTCTAATTTTCTTATTATTTATTGTCGAATCTGATAATAATTAACATGTACGAAGTTAATGTTTCAGAAATTTAATAGACGGAAAGTCAAATGAGTGAACATTATTGCAATAACATTCGCGACGATCTTAGACTTAATAGGAACGGTTCGAGATAAACAAGAAACATTAGGGATTTACAACCTACTGAAGCCAAATAATATTCCACCTCCAATACGGAGTGAAAGAAGTTTCACAAGGGATGCATGTTTAAAGCCTTAAAAATAAAGCCACATTAATATCAATCAGTATAATGAATTAGTGATATATTTTGTAGCCTTGGCAAAAATGTGGTTTATCCATTTCGGGCGATTTACAAGGCATTAGTGATAGATATGTGTTCAACTTACAAGCTAAACAAGAAGAAATTCCAATTAGAAAAAGTTTAAAAAAAAACAAAAAAAAAAAAACAAACGTATAAAACTGGAGGATATTTGTTGTAATGTAAAAACGATCGCATCTACCCTAGATACCCATTCCACAACTAAGTTTACATAGCAGTGTGTATTTCCGTTGAACTAAAAAAGATGATGTGATGTACATGTGTGCACGAGAAACTAACTGTTACTGCAGTAATTGTCATGTAGATTGAAAACATATAATGTATAAAGTTTTATCTGCTTTAACTGAAAATAATACATATGAGTATATTTCCTAATGAAAATAATTAAGTCATTTCACTTTTTCATCACTTTCACCCGTCCATTTTGAAAACTCATCAGATGATCCAACATGGAATTCTAAATATATTTATTAAGCTGTTTGTTAGGGAATGCTGCATCACTTTGGCTGGCAGAGCCTGCATAAAAATGGTAGTTAATGGTTAAAGTAAACTCGAGTCTAGTTCCTGATAAATATGTCGCATGGACATGTATATTTGTGTCACAAGTACTCTACAGGCTGGCCTAGCAGTAGTTACATATTGGATAGCGCTGTGTACGTTTCATTGTGTGGGAACATGTTAAACAAAAAACTTTAAAAGTGACTGGCAGAACGAAAACCGTTAATACTTATGCGTGTTTCCTCTATCTATCTATCAATCTATCTATCTATCTATCTAAAATTGCTATAATTAAATATTGTATATTTTGTGAAACACCTAAATTGTCTCAGTAGTCTTTGCAGGGAAATCTTTGATCTCTCGTAATACACGTATGCGATTGCGTTTTAGCGGTCGAGTCTTTGAATATTACAACGGTATCGTGTAAAACTTAAAAAAGAGGAACTCGCACTACATACTGTAGCAGAGCCAAAAGGCAGTCTAAGTTCCACACCCTGTAGTGAATGTCCACGATTATATAATCATATATAGTGACTTCTAAATAAGCCATTAAAATTAATCCTTGCACTACATGCCACGACGTGGGCAATCCACGACGACCATTATGTTATGTCATTGACGGACACATCGCGAAAAGGATTAAGGTCCACCGCGGGAACGTGGATTTTCCGAAAAATATAATGTATGTATGTATGGATGGATGGATGAATGGATGGATTGTCCTTTATTATTATCATCATTACTATTATCACATAGTTACCTTTACATGCAGTGTTTATGAGTTATTATTTTCGATATACACATTAACATACCATTTGGCGCTAATCAGATTGGTCAATATAAGCCCATGAAATACCTCACTCAGTATTCTTACTTCTCACTGGCGGCTGCAGTTGGAGCATTCCTTGCCCCGCATACCGGAAATACTTTATTTAACTGCCACATTGTAATTACTGTCAACAATATGGTTGCCAATATTCCCGTCGGTAGGCGTGGACACTGAAAATAAACGGGGATATTATTATAGGAAAGAACAGTAGAGGTGATGGTGTAGGTTGGAATATGAACTATTTACCCTACATAGGATTCTCAGAACGCCAAACGTAAACTTGAACACAATTAAACCCGTTGGATGTTTGCCTAGTTGATTCAAAAAATGTGGAAGAACCAAGAAAGCCTAGCACGCATTCCAACGCAAATATGCGATCTATGCACAGAGAAGCCAGGCAGGCTACTGTGATGCAGATAGACCGCTGTACATTTATACTAAGGGCGCTATATGGATCCTGTATATCATCCTCTGAACAAAGTTGATTCCAGTACAAAACCGATCGGAACTGGCACACTTCCCTAACTGACGAAAAAGGCGTCAACGAATGCTGGTTTATCCATAGACAAAAAGTTGTCGACAGCACCATGAAGCACTGACTGAAACAACCAGTGACAACAGCAATTCAGCACAGGCGAATCTCTTCCAGTTATAGCAACACTTCATGTACAGCTGTCACATCCACGGAGCGGTCAATGGTTTTTAAGCGCTTGGAGTAAAAAGCGGGGGCGGGGTGGGGGGGAGGGTTAGAGGGCAGAGAGAGAACCCCCACCCTTGATGCCATCGCATTCTAGTTATTTATAGCAAACACGTGTGTAAAATAATACTCATCAAGTTAAGATTTATTATGTTGAAAACAAATGTTCAAAATGTGTGTCATTGGCAGGTATGCATCTAAGCAATACTCCAGTAGTCCCAAACTGGAAAAATACTGTTGCACCAACTAGTAAATCCAATAAGTTAAGCAACGTAAATAAAAAGTCATATCGTTCTTTAAACATTATTTGTATTATTTGTAAAATAAATATAAAAAATATATAAATTAGTGTTTCCTATAGTAGCTTTTCTTTTTCAGATACGCAAATGCGTAAAATGCACGAACTTCCTGTGGGCTTCGCTCATGGGCACCCGCACATAGGAGCGAGGGAGGGGGTACTTTTGCACCCCCTCCCCGATTTCACCTCTAAACATGTTTTGGCCAACACTTAAAACTTAACAGCTGACCACTATATGTTTGACCCCTCTCCCCGAAAATAATTCTGTTGGCGCCCCTGGCTTCGCCCAATGGCCCCCCATTGTGAGATCCGTTCCACAGACCACTAGCCTATTTATTTACACTCCAATGCCAAACCTAACCCCCTACACATCTTAGACAATACCAAAAGATATTTTTGAATATCACCTCAGGCCTGGAACTATGCCCTTCACACACTGTAATTTGCATGTGCAACGTTCCAAACAGCAGAAAATATTCCTCAAAATTATTTTTCTTATCTATCTCTTTACGTTTATCTCTTAAAATACTAATAGAGTCTCAAATAAGTAATGATTTAATACTGACTTTCGAAACTCATTTAATAATTTCTAATTTTTGCTCGCAAGCTAGAAATTATTCAGCTCGCGTAATGAATGCACGATTAAATGATTCATCTTTTTAGAGCCTCTATTTATTATTATTATTATTATTATTATTATTATTATTTGCAAAGACAATAAAATTATTATTATTATTATTATTATTATTATTATTACTATTTAGGCATGCAGAAAATAAATTTCTCTGGGGGTGAGCCATTTATTGTAAACAAGGGAGAGCATTTGGGAGAAATGGTCCGCTTCTGCAAGGAGGAACTTGAGCTTCCGAGCGTCAGCATCGTCAGTAATGGCAGCCTCATTAAGGAGAAGTGGTTCGCTAAATATGGTATGATTCATTCAAAAATAGACTTTACTGATGGCAAATAATATCACGGTAGCAGTTATTTTTCCATAACGTTTGCTGAAATAAACATGCTTTCTATTCTACTTCAGCATGCATGCCAAAGACTGTCATAGAGAGCAGAGTAGATTGTCTATTTGACAAGGGTATAACCGGGTAAATGTACGCCAATGCATTTAAGAGAGATAACTCTGTTGGAACTACACAATGGTAAGAGTTATCTAGTCACAACAGATGTGTTTTCAATATTGTGCGTCACGGTTGAAAACAAAAATCATTAAAAAAATACAAACAATGATCTGGACATGAACTAACATGATCTCACATGTTGCCAAGAGACTAAAGTTTTTTTAAAGCTTGACAGAAACTTTACAACTCTTACCTAATGCATCAATCACCGCTATTTTTGTTGCTTATTTCTAAATACATGTTCCCTGCATATTGAACTCCGCCCCTTTGGGGTTGTTCAGTTGGTACCCATATATCAAAATACGTATCCTCGCCCATTCCCGTTTTGAATTCCATTCCGAAGTTATGATTCTCTTTGATGGTTGCCTGGGGACAAGAACTGCCCAGGAGCAAATGTTACATGGGTAACTGCATTTGTCTTTTCATGCCCAGCAAGTATTAGATGATAGTATGATAGTAGAGTATTAGATGATAGTATGATAGTAGAGTATTAGATGATAGTATGATAGATGAGTATTAGATGATAGTAGAGTGGGGATCTCTACATATCCAATGTGACGATGTATATGGTTGGAGTGGGGTGCTCTCAATATTTTATTTAAACTATTACAGAAGTGCCACCCAGACTCTATTTTGTTGGAAGTTAAATTTGGTGAAAGATAGATATAAAGCTCCGATCCCCCAGTCAGCAATGCCGATGGTTAGATGGTTAAATATACCAAAAAAATGTTGAAATTCAATGAATAAAAATTTAATAAAAATTCAATAATCAAATGACTCAAATTTCCAATTACACTCCTTCCACTCGAACCTTTAATAAGCCTATTGCACCACCTGATTAGCAGTGTGAGATTGAATTTCACCTGTCCTTGTATTTCTACTCATCTACTATATCCTTTCTCTCTCTTATTTCTCCCGCTGCCTTCTCCTCTTCCTCCCCGACCTTTCTCCAAGTTCCTTCTCCTCCTCCTCCTGGACTTTCTCTAGACTCATTCTCCTCCTCCTCCGCTTTCTCTACCACGACTGCTCTTCTGTCGACTTTGACTGTCTCGGCTACAGTCTCAATTCCGTCTCCAACTCTTGAAGACTTGGGACCCAGTGGAACCCGAAGTTCTCCGTCCCCTAAAAAGCTTCCTGTAAAACACAAGGACGGTACAATCTTTTTCATTAACCCTCTCATCTCACACTACACATCCTGTCATCAGATAACGGCTATTAAATTTCTTCGGTCACGCATTCGTTCACATCTAGATACCCATACGCTCTTTCATGGTAAAACAACGTAATAATACAGCACGGTATCAATTACTTCTTATACATACATTAATAAATTCCGTCACATCAGTACATATTCTTAATCCCGTTGTACTAAACAATATCACAATAATCAGACGCATTTCTTTACCTTACAGCTCATGCAAAGTACGTAAATATTCAAATATCCATGCTTTGATATATGCATACGGCCACAGTAACTAATCTTACATACTTCAACCATGTTTCCAAATTTACAATTCAAGCATGTGTAAATTCTAATATAACGCATTAGTATATGCACTGGTTTACTACAAAGTAACCTAATAGCGAATTACAAAATTAATTCTGACCACAAGCTAACAATCTACGTAATTCCGCCTCGCATTTAATAATTCTCTACGTAGGCTCAAGCCCATTTCTCAAACACGCATGTAAATGAAACACTACAAAGGTAATTCTACGCACTAAACGATCCTAGTAATTAAGTATACATACTACAGATAATTACAATTATGATGCCGTAATATTCTGCAAAACTCGAGCAAATAACTTACTGACCTTTTCGAAGCTTTGTCTTTCCTTAGAATCTACCTCTAAGTTTTGCTGCCAAATTACGAGTGGCTTCTTCCTCGGAGTAAACCCTATTGATCTGCAATCCTTCCAGGCGAATAATAAATTTTCCCTTACGAGTTCGGAAAGAATCCTTCGGGTCTGAATTGTAATCACACCCTTTATCTCAAATTCAACTGGATATCGCTGTGAACCTATCCAATCAAGTTTCCGGTATTTGGCTGGTCATGGTAACCTTGCGTAAGAGTTCAACACTAACCCCGCGGCAATCTTTAGGCATCAAACACATGGCCGCGGTAATATTCCCAAGAAAGGTAGATTATAGCTTATACATGACTTTACAGCTGGGGCTTAGCAAACGTGACATCCAACAACACAAATATTATATAATTCCTCAAAAGTTGGTATACGGTGAGGGGAAAACAGCAAAGTTTTCAAACGTTTCGAAATAAAGTAACGTTTATCTCCTTGGACAATAAGGAACTCATACACGTACACACAAAGCGTGACAGGCACAGAAAAATAAATTACATTATGGCTCAGAGAAGCAAATCTAAGAACAAAATAACATCCCTATGCATGACTCAAGGGTTCCAGCGTGATAAGTGTTGACACCGTGGTCATTTATCCAGGGTCGTAGAGAGCGTTCACGGGCCCTGGGGTAAAGAACTGCCCGGGCCTCTCCTATTTCTTGTTCAAACAAAATTTTTCTTTTATAAAATTAAAAAGTATTGTTCAGCCCGGGCCCCAGGGATATATCCCCGGTTCGGCTCTGCATTGATCACAAGTGTGTATTCTCAGTTGTGTTAAACAATTCGAGGAGTTATTAGTCAGTTATGCACAAATCATCAATTTCAATCCCAAGGGAGAAGATCAAAATTCCAAATACGTTGGAGCAATCTAAGGTCGTATTTATGGAAGGACAGTCGAACTGTTACAAAATATCAGTAGTCCAAACCAGTCTGTCCGCAGTTTTCAACAGCTGTCCAAAACTAACAGTTCAACAATAAAAAATTAATCCAGAAATACATATTCTTTAATGACAATGACAAAATACATAGCTATCTGTTTCTTTAAAATAAGAAATGATACATCTTTTCCTAAAACCTGTATCAACTCTACCTTTTCTAAGTGTATTCTGAAATAGTTTACCTTCCCTGCTGAGAATTTGCTGTATGGAAACATTTTTGTTACAATCCTGATTTTAATGAATCAGCTGTTTTCGACGGCAAGTTTAACTTAGCCAAAAGCATCTCTTCAGCACGGATAAAATGCATTTACTCACTGTCGGACACAGTGCATTAAAGAATCAAGACAGAGCTTTATCTGTGTCTTTTATTTCGGGCCATTCTTGTGGGATATGCACTGAACATGTCTTTCTATGTCACTTTTACCACTATGTGCGACACAAAAATCCAATTCACACACACCACAGTGAATATAACGAACTCCTTGTTTGACTATTTTATAAATAGCCAAATATTTGTATAAATCTTTAGAAATTTCTGGCTAGTTTTCTTTTCATACGAAGTTGGTCCGCCGTTTTCTAAAACAACTTCCAATTGCTCCCTTCGATGCCTGCGGAAGGTTTACCAGTTTACGCGGGAACCATTGAAGAAGCACTTCTTTGACACCGATTTAATATTTTTTAACGAAATGAAACGTTAAGATATAATTTTTTGCCGATTCGGGCGTTTTCCGTAGTCTTGCCTAAATGATCCATAGTGAACATTTTTCGAGATTCATCCGTTTCAAAATAAGTAGAAACACTAAGGGTAAACAGGTCTGCATTTGTTCATGAGGGAATCATAAAAATCTTTATAAGGTTTTACCTGCCAGGGCAATCTCGGCTTTCGTACCTCCTTTGACAATCCATCTGGGGATTCTTTTCCGATGGCTTGTCCCGCGAATGTATTCAAGTCACGCCTGCTCGTTGACGTTCATGGATACCTGTGATGCTATATAAGCAGCAAGATCATGTCAGTAACATGCATCATCATCGAGGTTTGCAGATTCTTTTCTAGGTTTTGGTCGATTATCATGCATTCATATGTCTAGCCGTCGTGTTCCATATCTGCATTAATTGTATCAAGGAGTATTTTTTTCAGTAGGATAAAGGACACCGTTAGCTTTGTTTGCGCGATAACTATATCACAGCCAGCGACATTCTTTCACAAATGTAAATTTCTGTTCCACATCGGACACAAGTTTCAGCGATTGAAGCTCAGTTATTACTCGTTACAGTCAGAGTTGGATTTATACAACAATTGATATTCAACAAAGCAATACGAAAGAAAAACGCTTACACCGTCACGCACTTCTCTGTGTTGACAAAACCTACGCCTCCCAAACAATATGATATGTTTCCAAATTCGGTTAGCGTTAATTATTGGCCCTGCCGGATCCTGCAGTATTCAAATGTTGTTGAATCTGATAAAGACACAGCCGTGATCTATGTGATCCAACGACATGAACACGTGCCTAGAGTGATTCAAAACAATTGTACTATGTTAATGATATTTTGTGAGATGACCCACGTGGTCTTGCAAGCATTCATTGAACTTTTGCATGCCGCCGACGCTTCGTGGATATAGTTTCGAAACATCTTCCCGGAAGTCATCAGGAACCATATGATTCCTTACGATCGGCTTGACTAATGGGCCGCGCAAGTATCTCGCGGATTTTAACACGGACATGTCTCACGCGAGCGAGTGTAGCAGTGTAACAAGTACTGTAAACATATACAATGATGAAATCCGCCATCGATGCCATAGCAGGGATTGCCGACTGACGCCGCAATGTTACCCACGAACACATAGAACTTCTCCACGATTACATAAATACTCGCAAATGTGTCAATGATATGCCTCAATCAGTCGCGAAAATTCGCAGAGAATGACTTCACAGCGAGTTTGGAATAAACATTTGAACCGCTGATTAAGCCCACGCGCAGAATCCATAACAAGTTTTTAAAAAACCTCGAAAACTACTGCTGAGATGATGGGAACAAAAGGGAAACCGGGTTCGAGTGTTAAGACGACCTTGCGCATCCAGGATATCAAGAAAGCCATGTAAGCAACCATTGGTGCGATCAGGAATGAGCTAGCGCGATTGGTATAAAGGCTTACAGGAAATGCTAGAGGATGTCAGAGAAGCAATTGCGAATATTCTCCAAGAACAACCACTGGATTATCTGTCAATGTTGCAAACACCATCTCAAAAATTTAAGGAACAGGCAAGGTTTCCCATTGCTCGCGAAATCAGTGCTGCAATGCAACGTACGGTTGCATATTCCAATCCGAAAGTCACATCGATGATTATAATCTCGTTAATGAAACCGGAATTCAACGTGGTTTTACCTGCCCCAATCGCCTCGGGGGATTTCCGCACACTTGAGATCTCGCTAGCCTGCTGTTTATTACAGTTGGCCTAATATTCGATCTACACCGTTAGGGGGGTTCCCCCGAACAACTCTTTCGTGTTCTCGCCAGACGATGGTGCAAGTTGGCACAGTATTAAACTTTCCGCAGGCGCGTAATCACTGAAGAGGTCTGACGGAAGGTTTCGTTGGTGGCTAATAAAATACTCTAAAATCTATTTACGCGAACACGAGTCTACACTGAGAGCTGTCATCTCTATCGACTCTCTACAGCATACGGCTGACATCGGAACGTCGTCACTGAGAAAAGTTCTTGGTTGTCATGAAGATTTGAATGAAATTCTCCTGAACCAACGAATTCTGCATGCAGGACCCGCCCGTACTGTAGATACAATATTTCCCCAGTCATAGGCAGGATCACCTTACCGATTCAGGATAATCTAACATGGGACGTCATCAATGGTATTTACCAATCGAAACTTTCAGGTTCATCAAGTATCATATATTGTTCAGGTTTTTCCCGGGTTGTCTGCTCCAATTATTCTAACGGCTCCCGTGTAATTTCCATGCATCAATCACCGGTTTACGCACACTCGTTTCACCTTATTCGACCAGGACGGGGACACGTTGGACATCCGAATTGAGATCTTTACTATGCAACTGTACATTAGACATCGACATGATATTCAATACAATGACAGATTACGTGGATGTGTAGCATCCGTGCGTGTTGTTAATTCAAGAAAGCCCGTTCACATGACATGATAAGGTAATGGTCATGTCGATGTTGTCCGGGAATGGATCACAGAGTCTCAAGAGTTCTCGCGATCCTGAGCTATCGCTGCACAGATCATAAAACAAGTTGCAATGCAATTCGTAGATAGCATCAAAAGAGCTGTGCGGATCGATTGAAAAATCTGGGATTGTAAGTGGTACAATCGATTCAAGATCGATTACCATGATTAGTGACTCGGGCACTTCGGGGAGAATCAAAGCTTGTTGCACTGCCAAAAGAAGTTACACTGCCATCAACAGCAACGATGTCAGTAAAATCGTCAATAAAGCTGCTCAACGAAGTCTACCTGAGTTAGCACCAACCAGCACTGATTCAGTGATTGCAAATTTAGCAAGGAGAAGTGGATAGGCTGCAAAGGTATCAGTCGAAACTGATAATGTATAAAGTTTCACCATGGCAAAAGCCAAAGATACTGCATTTGATATTGACATGCATGTGTTGGTACATCGAAGCAAACAGTGTTATGAGTAGACCCCAAGCAACACATACTAGAATTGTATGCACATGACAGATCTTGGTATTTTCTTCTGCATAGGCCTTCTTGTAAATCGATTGAACCGTCGGTACTAAGGTTGGATGTACTAACAGCGGCATCATCGCATTATTTAGCAGCGCACGATATCTCATCGACAGAAAAGAAGTTTAGACAACGTTGACATTGCCACGATAATTGTGGGACAGCAATAAGTACTCGAGATCCGCGGGTCCGTCTATGATGTTTCATAAAGACGCAAACGAACATGCAAATCACGTTTATACTACGACAAGCTGTGATCCGCGACTATCTATCCATTGATATGGCTGGCTTAAAAATTAAAGTTATTATAATCCAAATTACAACCTTGGATTTGGGAAGCGCCGATGATAACGTCAAGGAGCCTCGTTGCGGTCTTCGTGTACAATTCTTCTCAATCATATATTCGGATTTGGTAGAGATGTCCGCAAAGTTATTTTTGGAGCTAAACACCCAGTTATGTTGTACAAACAACCCAACGCCATCGATGGAATTTGGCTTGACGAAGGCGTAAATGATCGTAATGTTGAATTGTCGAAAATAACATTGTGAATGCCTGTGATAATCCTTTCTAGCAATGCAGAAATGCGTTTGTTGTAGTTGATGGGTCATGGAGGTACATCTACGGTGTGATTACCCAACGAGATGTTAGAACACCAAAACACGTGATTCTTGCGTTTCAAGATATGGCTCTGGTAAACATCGGGCAAGAAATGAAGAGTGATTATTTTTGACAAGTTAGGAGTGTCTGAAGTTTACTTGCGGTTAAAAGGTCATCAGGAACCTTTGACGAATTTTGCTTGACTTCGAAAAAAAAAGTGTTGCATGTGCAAATTATAAGCTGTGGTCGTATATAGGCCGGGTCAAAGGTCATTTCCCATAAAGACCACGTTGTACCCGATTTATTACTTTTCTTTAGAACACCTGAACCTGCTAACTAAAATATAATCGGGCCAAACTCCAAAATAGTTGTGGCAATACCAACCAAACGCTAGCCTGGAATGGTTGCATTAGCACGTGAAATCACTAGGTCGCAGACTACGCCATCAGGTGTTAAAACACCCAGGGATTGTTTCTACAACGATTTATTGGAATTCATGGACGTGTCCACGCCGGTTACGTTCTCTGTCAATTATGTTGAACCAACATTGACTCAGTTACGAACAGAAAGATGTCGATTGCTATTAAAACGGACACACTTGTTCGTGAAACAGTTCTTTGCGAAAACGGGGACGATTGTTTCTGATACAAGTCAAGGGCGTAATCAATAGGGTTCTACGTGAATATGGTGTCAGAACGCACATTCGCCGGAGACTTAAATATTCCCCAGGAAGATGTTTTCTAAGATTGCATGGGTGTTGTACAAGTAAAAATGGATAATTGGTTAGAAGTGAGTGTGCGTTTTGCACCTGGACAATGTCAACCTGTTAGGCAATTATACTACGCAATGGCAATATTAATAGAGTAACTGTGCGGGACCTTCAAAGCTACTGACACAAACAAATAATGGAAGTGTAACAACACTTGCGAGATGAAATCACCAAGTAAACCGTTTTACTCTCGAAATACGCATACATATGTGTTTGTGGACTTGCCGTGGCAACAACCGTTGGTCTTAGTGTGGCAGGAATCGCAACTATGGCCACTATCATTGGAACACCAATTAGAATTATTTATTGGAGCCATATCGATAGTAACCGGTGTGGCTGGTGGCGCCGGATAAATAATTAACATTACGGTTACATTAGCGAATACGTGTTTAAAGGAAATTCGCGCGTCACCCAAAGTAATCTCAGCACGGTTGCCAAGCTGTACTCGGTATGCATCGACGATGCAAAGATTACCATGACGGGGTCCGTAACGGTGCTGGTCAAAATGGACCACCGCTTCGTCTACAAATGTGAGACCGGGGCCCTAGCGTCCCGGAAAAGGTAACTGATTTGCATTTAGTACAAATCAAGCAATCAATCGTCACCCCATAGCACTGCAGCTCCCCAACCCATGACGCAGTTGCGAAGCAAATCTTCCACGCAGATGTGTAAAAATCCCAGTGTTAGAACGATTTGGGAACTAGATGTTTTTCTGGGCTTAGAAAACTGAATTTTTTCAGTAAATCTCAAAGCTCTATTAGCACACTACTGCATCAGTACTCGAACCTAGAACCCAGTAATTGCAGAACTAGTACTTACGCATGCCATCGTATACATACACTTATGACGATTCTTATATTACCGGAAATGGACTAAGAATGATCAGTATGATGATCGGTGTAACAAGGAAAATAAAATCAAGATTTCAATTCATTTGGATGTTTCAGTGTTTTCGCAATTCGTCGGCAACAGCAGAGGCAAGAATTAAACGTATAAAGTTGGGATTGCATAGCATATTGAAATAAAAATTAGAAATACATTGTGTTAAGAACTAAGTGAGAACTCCCAGAAGAGAGAAATCATGTATCACCATAATCTTCATTTCATTTACATAATGAAGTGTGTGTGTGTGGAAAGTAATTATTTCCAAACGCATATGCTCAGAATTACAGTACCTCAATTATACAAAATATTTGAGAATTTGCTATTTTTGTTTTATCGTATCGTTCGTATTCATGAGCTATCATCGTGTATTTTTCAAATCTTTCCGGAACTATACTTTCTTAATCGCTATATCGCAAGACAGTGCCGGATTACCAAATGGGCAGAGTAGGCACCGGCCTAGGGGCTCCGCGACAACGGATCAAAATAATATTGAATTGATTTGATCTTGACGTATTAGGAGATAACTTGCGATGGGAACCCCGAGATTTCTACTGCCTAGGGGCCTCCACAGGGTTTAGCCAGAATTGTAAAAGTCGTTACCCAAAGCAAACACAAACTCGCTTAGCTTACCAGTTTATTCAAAAACTGGTTTAGCGTTAAAGCTGATACAGTTTGTACAGCTTGTTATCAAAAACTGCACTGGAATTTATACGTCCCGCAAACAGCCACTGTTTTAACAAGTTTAGAATTATGTTATTCCGATATGAGAATTTACATGGTTATCTTTATATTCACATACATTATCCCCACGCTTTAGCGGGGATTGTGATACCCTCACTATGTAGGTCTCTATATCTACTGCTAAAGCTTGGTGATTCCTGGGGGATGAGGTGGGAGTATTGTAGGAGGGATCGCAATATGAACAACAGAGTGGAGATCTGCAGTGGTATCTATTGTCTTTATAACAATTTATTGATTAATTTGAACCACAAACTATCCAAAGCATCACTCTCGGCACACAAGCGCACACTAGCACAAACACATAGAAGTCATCGCTAAATAATTGATAAGACTGCTAGAGTAAAGCTACTGTTATGCGACCTCAATTTCAATTTTATTTAGGTCAGTACCTGGATATACTAGCAGTATCATGTGACAGTTTCAACCCGGAAACCAACGCTCTGATTGGTCGACAACAAGGAAGGCGCAATCACCTTGACAGTCTAATGCGTGTACGAAAATGGTGTCAAGGGTATCAGGTATTGAATACTTGGAACGTTGTTACAAAACATGGAAATACATAGTATCGGAATCCGATGTTATTGACAGTCTGTGAAAGAGAAACAGCAAACATTCACACAAAATTCATGTAATAAAACAAATCGGCCGAAAACACCAACAGAAAAGGACAAATTAGGCGTAATGATGGGTAACTCACAGATTGCCAGCAAAATGTATGCTCACCTGTTTCGAAACTGTAATGACATTACCGCTATAATTTGTGAGAAAATATGTTTTTGTTTGTTTGTTTTATTGGGGAGAGGTACGGGATATTCCAATGATCCTCAATTTGTTTATAAACATATAAACATACCAGATAATAAAGGTGTTAAATATCAATGCAAACATCAAAAGATTAACTAGGTAAGAACTTGGCACGTCTTAAATTACTTCTAAGAATCCTAAGAGACCCATGTGACAATAAAAGTCAATCACTGAGATGAAATATTTTGACACAGGTTTTTGGAAAAGTTGCACATCACAGTTTTCGGAAACTTTTACGCGTATATTTGCAGCAAGGTTACTGGAGACGCAGTAATTTGTTACCTACTTTCGCTATCTGTGTTCGCTCTGTGAGTAGGTAATATATACTTGGAGGCCAAGGTAAATGTGGATTCGCCGTTAACAATTTATGAGGAAATATAAATATAAAATATTCATAACAGTGTAAATAAAAGCACCAGATTAAACTATGACTAATCTAATATGTCAGTTGTTTTGGAGAGAGAGAGAGAGAGAGAGAGAGAGAGAGAGAGATCTAAATGGAAGCTTGGATATGCATGTACTAATAATATACTACATATAGTATTTTCATATTCATATTGAAATAAGCTTATTAAAGTTAGAAACGAACTCGCTTGGTCACCAAATATTACGAAAATTATAAATTAAAGCTATGTATTTACAACGATTTGTAGGTTGCATTTAAACTGAACACTGTCGTCAACGCGTACAACAAAGACGAAGACATGGTAGAGGAAGTAAACAAGTTGTCCCCATGCCGATGGAAGGTAAGAAAGTATGCGGGTAATTGTTTATTTTTTTCTAAAAAAAAAGTATTAAACGTAAATCCTGAAGGTGATTAGTCCCCATACTTTCCAGCACACCCTTACACTCTTGGATAGCTAGCGGTTTTATTAGTAGGTTAGGTAACAAGTGCTCTGTCTGCCTCCTCTCTCTCTCTCTCTCTCTCTTAAAAAGTTTCGAGTTTTTAAACAACTTATCAGTTTGAATCTGAAAGGAAAGCATAATTATAAGAAAGTCTCT
>JAECUM010070899.1:0-10226 GCA_016617855.1 Megalonaias nervosa | reverse complement strand
GAGAGAGAGAGAGAGAGAGAGAGAGAGAGAGAGAGAGAGAGAGAGAGAGAGATGGTGTTTATTGTCTGTGGTACTGTTACCAAAGCAGAATAATGGAATAATGACTTAGATGAACTTTAGTAATTATATTAAAATATTTTAATTACCTCTTGTTGGTTCGTCATTTCGCTTAGTTTCTATTCCACGTTAATTTTCATAGGCCGGTACGTGAATGGCTAACCAAGTGTTTGTAGTGCTTTACGTTTATGATTAAAACCATCTTTCATGTTAAAATCATAAATGTGTATTATATTGATTTAACTAATGTGAAGAAAAATAGAAACTAAAAAAGAAAACAACTTATCGACATGCAAAAGGGATTGTGAATAGCCACAAAAGGCATAGAACTACATTTTGTAGCGGACACACTCGGGAATGTGAGGAGTTCAATCACTCGGTCAATACACAGCTGCCTGCAAGAAATCTTAACTCCGTTCAAAGGGCAAATATATGCATTTGTATGCGATGTAAATAAAATATATGTACAGTATGTATGCTCAGTCAATCATATAATACTCGTTGTATAAATTTTCCATTAAAAGGAAACTCGGCAATCCTCGTTTCCTTTTAATGAAACATTTATACATCTCGTCGTATATCATTGATACAGTGTACATCCTAAATTCTTTCTGATTACATAACCGGCATACCAAACATACACGCAAGACATTAGCAAAACACAAATACATATTACCGAACATTAAAGAATGTTGAAGAGTTTGATGTGACTATTTCTTACATGATGAGGTTGTAAACCGGAGGGGAAAGGAGTGCGTAGCTTGTACTACATGTGTAGTACCGTGTGGTACAGTGAGTAGAACTGAGCTACATATTCGCATTATGTGGAATCGCTCAGCGGTTAAGGTGATGGATTGACCAGATGGGTCTGCCTCCTATCTCTCTATCAGCCAGCCAATTATTGTTTACTCCGAATTCCAATCGGCTCCTAGATAATCTTTATCCCAAAAATATTCACTTCACTTCAGCATGAGGGTGATCTTTATTGTGTTTTCAAAATGCTCTTTTATTTGAATAGGTTGTTTTGGGAGTCCTTTTGCGTTTATGGCACGGCAGGTATCATTGACTAATATGGTTTGGCAAATGAAACAAAAACGTACTCCTTCTGCTGATGAAATGTGATGGACATGACCTTCTAATCACAAGCACAGTATTCAGGATGCCAGACCGCATCAAGACGTTTTGGATTCAGCCACGCTCAAAGCACTTTCATCTCATTGACTACGTCATGGTCAGTAGAAGAGACAGACAGGATGTCCGAGTCACGTCGGCCATCAGAAGAGCAGAATGCTGGACTGACCACAGACTCATTGTCTCCATGGCCAGTATCCAAATTCAGTCTAGCAGACGACCACAGGGCAAACAATTGCCCAAAAGCTCAGTGTATCCACATTGTAAAGGAAAATATGACACCTTTTTTTGTCGAAAAACTGTGCAGTTAACTATAAACAATTGATGCGAACTGAGAATATCGAGGAAAACTGGGCATCCTTCAGAGACTTTATGTACTCGACTGCATCCGAAAGAACTGGAGCCTCAGGACTGGTTCGAAGAGAGTTATGCTGCCATGAAGATGCAACAATCAGCTAAACATGCTTGTTTAGAAAACATCACTGCATTTTATGTGAAGGCAGGCTTCACCAGCATTGAAAGGACTGTCCAATGCAAACTGAGAGATCTGCAAAGCTGATCGCTGAGCAACAAGGCAGATAAGATTCAGTTATGCGCAGACAGAAATGATACGATGAACGGCCTTGATACTTTGAAGACAATCAATGGGTCACATTCATCATGAACTGCTCCAATACAGAGTGCTGTCAGTGCCACGCTGCTCTTTTCTGTTACTTTATTTAAGACCTAATTTAATTTGTATGCGAGTTGGAGTGTCACAGCTATATCCACTACAGAGACTATTCTAATCCATATTATAGACTTGAATGCTTGAAATAAGTTGGTCGTCTGCATAAAACGTTTAAGTGGTTCGAAAGAAAAGTTCATTCACTAAGCATATTCAGTCAAGACACATGATAATAATGGTCGGTTTTCCTTTATATACACGAAGACCTACCATAGGTCACGTGTGTCCTACGATAGGCTGTGAATTACTGGATTTTCTCGAGTGAAATAATTTGATAGTGCACCTAGCAGTTTTGCACTGTTGCTAGAATACCAAGAAATTTGAATTATTTCAGACGCATGCAGACGAGCCAAGTTCAGATCCCACTATGTGTATGTGGTTTTGTTTTGCCTTGAACTGGGAAGGAGAATTATCTTATTATTGACATTCTCTGTGCCAATATACGTTAATCACACCAGAACATACATAATCAACGGTAAATAGCTGGAATTATAGAAATATTTTAAGCATATAATAAAATGAAAATTTTCTTCGATATCTGAATTAATTCATCTCGAAGTGAAAATACTTAATTTTTCACCCACTCGATGAAATATCTCCTATATCCGTTATTCACTCAAATATTGCAAGCAAATAACTTCTCTTTCGTTCTCTTAATATCTATATATATATATATATATATATATATATATATATATATATATATATATATATATATATATATATATATATATAATGACATGACTTTTGAAGCGTTGGTATAAAGCAATTTGATATACCAATACTTTTGGTATGTCCAGTTGTGATCCGCCCATTGCGTAATAATGCGCATATATAAACTGTTGACTCTAGATGAATGATGAATTTCCACACATTAATCATTAGGGACTTATGAAGATAACGTTCAAAAGGATTAATAATCCCCGTTTTCTAAACGAATTTAATATGGTGCACAATTTCATCGCAATCCTTTCTGCTTTCTCCCCCCCGCCAGTTTATTATCCCAAGTGTTTGACAATAAATATAGATTTCTAAGTGGAAAAATAAAGTATGAATTTAAACTATACGAAAAGAACAAAATCTGTCAGATTCAAATAAATTCTTTAATGTTAAACAAAAGCCCTGGATATTTTGATAACAATTTCACTGAGTTAGAATAACAGATCTAAGACGTTTAAAAGTACTCTTCATGCGCAGAGCAAACCGTGTATTTTCATTGTAGTACTATGCCAGGATGTCAGTTTCCAAGAAAGTGTAAAATGCTTTGCGACCGTGTGTGTGTGTGTGTGTGTGTGTGTGTGTGCGCGCGCTCGGGTGTGTATGTGTGTGTGTGTGTGTGTGAAATTATTTAATTCTGTCAAAAAGGTCAACATATCAATACATACAATATATGCATGGTTCCAGATACAAAATCAAAGCTATGAAAGCATAAACATGACTTTCTTTGTAGAACAAACACTTTATCTTCTAAAACAAACAGCTAATTATTCCACACCTACTCATTCGTGACTCCCGGAATATCCCTATTGAGAATTACAAAAACACGATAGTCGAGCTCTGAATTCAAGCATTTTCGTTTACCCATAATTCCTAAAAGGAGGATACGATCGTTTACAACATGAAATAATGTAATCTCTCTCTCTCTCTCTCTCTCTCTCTCTCTCTCTCTCTGCTTTAGTAATTATTTTGCTTGCGTGTTTGCATAGTATATACATTTTAAACAATAAAGCCTATACAGCGTAACTAAAACTACAAAATTGTGTATTAACACATTAGCACGTTCACATATAAATCATCTCTGATTGAAAATATCCTCTTCATCCGACAAGGTTGTAAACATCACATGGTCGCGATATGTGAATTTGATTACAGAGTGTAAAATGTCCAAAAAAGTCAACAAAAAACTGGACATTTACAGTAATCCCAAAACCTTTTAGTCTAATTATCATACAGACCGTTCTCTTTAGTGTTACACAATTTATCGTTTTCCAGTAGTATTGTCATTACGGACCGTTAATACAATTTGCTCAAAGATAGAGTTCTGATAATTATTACAAGTTAGACATCGTTCAAATTCATATAATAGGTAATATTAAATATGTATAATTTAAATATAATTTTTTTTTTACAAACATAAGTTCATTTAATTCGTCTCGGAGTACGATAACAAAGTCATTATGGGGCATGATTATTCAATTTCGGCCTATATCTGGATTAGTTGTTTGATTATATAATTATTCTCAGATCTGAAATTTGGTATAAGAGATGATACATTAAATAAGAAATAAGATAATGTAAACACTTCTGAAAGCTAAATTTCACAATGGAAACTTAGATGTTCCAAAATGGATTTCCGAATTTTATGAAGGGCATATGGTGCCATTTTGTTTCAGAATTAAAGCAACTCTGGCTGATTTAGTATTTTTTTTTTCAATTCAAATATCAATCACATAGCAAATAAGGAGTGAGTTTACTCTGGATAAGAGTCTTCAGCAGATAAGTCTGTTATCTGTTTTCCGCTCAGAGTTATAACAGTTAGGATCTGATTAATATTAGACCAAGTTAAGGAACCTTTGCAAGATGGAGTCAACAAAACAATCTAAAACAGAATTTGCAAAACTAAAGACTTTAAATTATTTCTCTTTCTTGAACTGGGTTCTAGTTTTGAAATAAAGACGGTAGTAAATGGATCATTACGGATAGGCATCGAATAAATTGAATAATATGACTTTGCAGAGTAGACACGAGTACCCTTAATTTATATTGCTAAATTATGCAGAATCGAAACGTGATCATTAAATTACCAACCGGCACAAAAACTTAAACGTACATCATAATATCCTATCAATTAGTTTGCTCTTTCCGCAGAAATCTTATCTTATTCGTCATCGCTGTCCGTTAATGACACTCCTTGCAAGCCAAAAGCAATTTCCGCGTATTCGGTACGGTTCTCAAAACCATGGATAATTGGTTTCCCTTGACTTGTCTTTGGACTCTCGAGTTCCAGGTCCGCATAGATAAGGCAACCATTGTCAATCTGTTTAAAAATATTTTCAAAGCGGTAAAGACTACACTTTGATACTTCGATTTCTTTTTCAAAGAAAAAGCACATTTCGAAACAAAAGACATAGCAAAAAGTTTCCAAAATCAATGATACACTATCTTGCAAGCATTCGAAAGAAATATTCATTGCTTTTATCTCATTGATTTGTTGTAATACAAGGGTTATGATCCTTATCAAACTTTAATTTTGTAAAAAAAAAAAAAGTTTTGCGATAATAAAAACAAAAACAAAATAAAACAAAACAAATCAAGAACGAAATCTCATTCTTTTCTATGCCTTATTGCAATTTACAGAATTGTTTATCTTTACCATCATTCTGGTTGTACCTTACAGTTCCCTACTGTATTTGAACAATTACAAAAAACAGTCGGCGTGTTATTAACAAATCACAAAATATCCCGCTCTTTATCAGGAGATTAATTTGGAATCAATAATGTAAGTGGATAGCTTTCTTATAAAAGTCTTTCCATATTTACTTACCAAGAGATGCTTATCCACACCAGACTGGTTTTCATACACAATTTCATCAGCAAAATAAACATCAGCGCCAATTCGCACATTTTCTAAAGCATTTTCGTGTACATTATTTTGGTTTGCAATGACATTCTTCTCTGGCAAGTTTTCATAAACGACATCTGCAAATGCAAAGAAATTTTAAACAATATACGATTAGGGAATGGAATAAGTGTTAACGGTTTATATTAGGACTATATAATTCAGCCTATGCTGACTGTTCTTGTTTGTAAAACTATATTGGTAGCTATTATAGCAGAATTTTGTGTGTATATATTATAACAATTCACCTTGTTTCTATAGAATTGTTAATATGTATGCAAGCAGCAGTATTTTCCAGCACTTTGCATAAAAGTTTATATGTAATGACAACTAGTTAAAGTTGGAAAAATGCAAACTGAATTACCAAAATTTTCGTAAAATAAAACCTTCCTAAAATGTTAACATTAAATACAAGATAAAACATAAAACAACATTCTGTAAAATGTATAGAAAATAAAAGATGAAGAGAACACATGTACACTCCTTAAAACATAATTAAAATGTGTTGTATAGATCGCACTCTCTTAAAAACTCAAGGACATTCTGGTATTACGTCTTCGTACAGTTTCTTCAGGTACTTCAAGTAAGAATATTTCTGTCTAAAAAGGTGGAAATCGACGCAGTCGTCAATAATACGATTCAGTGTCAATGGACACTGTTATGGCATGCATTCCGGTTGATGTTTACCTTTCAGTAGGCATGCATCAGTCAAGTATCTGAGTCCTGTATGCGATCTGCACAATACCTCCGCATGTCCCTGATGTATTCTATAAGGGGCATGCCACTCACCAATAGTGGGTTTGACATTCTTAAGTTTGTTTATTCAGTTTGCATTCCACATATTTTACCAAGGTTTTGTTTTTGGGGGGTTGGGGTTGGGGTTAACTCCATTTTTCAGCGTACGATAGGATATACACAGCAGCCAGTAAAGCTGGTGGACGAAGAACCGCGTCTATTTATAGTGGAAGACCGGATCGAAACGGATTGAAATTGTCCACCAATCCCAACACGCGTTACAAAATTCAGTCACTTCGCTGAGTCTGTCTTCCAATCCGAAGAGAGCTACCTGTGGCGTCACATTTCCTATATAGGTGCACTAGCGTCTGTGCTCAGTGAATCGATGTGGCATTGTTTTGTGAAACATGACGGAAACTAAGTAGACAACGAATTGGGGTGCACCGGTTGTGGAGACGAGAAGTGATGGCATAGCAGCGGCTACCAAAGGTAACACAGCGCTACTTCCAGAAGAGATTGATTTCAACTGGGATTTAGTAGATGTTTTCTCTTCTTCGCAAGAATTTTTTCCGGTACCAGTACCTTCGCCACTTTCTCCTTCTTTACCACACGTCGACGATTTTAAACAAAGACAGAAAGAAGAATTGGAGAAATTTTTACAGCAGCAGAAAGAGGCAGAACAAGCATTTCTCCTTGAACAGCAACAGCGAGAAGAAGAGGCAAGAAGGAAACGACAGGAAGAAGAAGAAGCAGTAGAGAAGAAACAAAGGCTAGGAGAGAAGGAGAACAGTGAAAGTCAAACTTTTCTACATTTTGGCTGAGTTAAGAAGTCTGAAACAAATGTATCAGACTTCTTTATTACGACCCAAGAGAAAAAGACCTTCCCGAGCCAAACAGCCTAAACCTGTTACTACACCAGAGATACCACTCCTAGTGATTTCTACTAAATCATTGACAGGAGCAAGTCCAGAAGTAGGCCATGGCCGTGGCAAAGACTTAAGGCAGTTAAAGCGGATTGCTTCTCGTTCCTGAGTTTGTTCTAAGGAAAAAAAAACAAACACCCAACGGTCCTTTTCAGGGCCACTCACTTCTTTTCGAAAAGAGAGACTATTCATTTTGCCAAAATCAATTAAAACTCAAAATCCCTTGTTTAACCCTATGATGTACGTGTTGTGAGTGCATGAGTGTAGGTCCTTATTATTCTAAACAATCAAAACCAAGAGACATTTACGTTTTTCAGTCAGGTCTATTCTGATACAAATTTTTACAATTCGATATCACAACATAACACAACACAACACTTTTAAAAAGTTCATAGACTTCTTCTGTCTCTTTTTTTCCTTTCACTCTCTGTTTTCTTATTTTCTTTACATTAACAAGTTTTTCCTCTTCTTCTTCTTCCTCACATTTTTCTCGTTTTCTTTTCTTTTCTGTCTTCTCTTTCCGAACGTGACGGGGGTCTTCCTTTGCCGAGGGCACCTCTTTTTCTTCTTCCTCCTCCTGCTCCTGTTGTTTCTTAGGGCACTCTGAAGACCAATGTCCTTTCTCTTTACAATGATAACAAGTACCTTGAATTTTGTCTCTTCTGACACTTGTCTTGCTTTTATGACGATCTGGACAATCTGTAGCCCAATGCCCTTTGTTCTGGCAGATATAGCAAGTATCTTGACTTTTATCTTGAAAGGAGGGAAAGTAGTCCGTCGGCTTGTCTGAAGAAAACTTTCGTATCACACCTTGCAAAGCTCTAATCAGAAGTTCGATCTGTGTGGGTTCTTCCATCGTGCTGATCAGCTTGAGAACGAAATGAATACTGAGAGGGAAGTCACCAGCCCTTTATATATGCACTAAGCCTAACATGGATATATAGTGGTCCATGGCGTTTCAAATGTAGTCATTTGACCTTTTGCAGTCAAGATGAAACGATCGCATCATTTCGTAAAGAAGGGGGAAGAAAGTAAGAGGCAGAAACGTGATTTATCGCCTCGCACAGTAGCTGAAGTCTTGGCTCAAATTCATGCCAGCGATTTGGAAGATGAGATGAGTGAACCAGAATCTAATCCCAGAGAGTCTACACTCAGTCAAAGTCCATCACCACCAGTAAACCTTGAAAAGTACTACCACATTCGAGAGACGGACAAACGTTCCTCCAGAAAATTTAGAACTACGGCCTACACGTACGCGGTGAAGTTTAAAGATTTCAAGTCCAACGTACCGTTGGATTAAGCAGAATGGTTCATCACTGATGTGTGGGATTCTTTGTTAACCACACTGTCAATCCAAAGAAGACGATCGCTTGAGACTTTCTATTCATCACGACAATTTGAAGTCCCCCGTTTGGATCGAGTTTAGCAGACTAGCAGAATTGACACCTTCCAAAGTCGTGGACAAAATTCAACACGTACAACAATCCAACGACAAGTTTCACATCACCGACGGAAAAGCGACACTGTTCATGACCCACGTGTCTCTTCCCCAAGGGACGGGACGCAAAAAGGTGATCTTGGTAGACAATCTTCGCAGCACAAAAAGAGCCTCGTCCAAATTAACAACCCTCATGACAAGATGTGTTTAGCCCGTGTCATCGTGGTGGGACGAACGTATGCCGACAAGAACGACACGGAAGAATGGAAAAGAGCCTGGAAAACTATTCGACGATCGGACCGAACCAAACAACAAAGAGAAGCAGAACTCCTGTTACAGCAAGCGGGGCTATCCAAAGACACAATATGTGGCATTCCTGAAATGCAAAAATTGAAAGACGTCTTGGCTCCACGCTACACCTTGAAAGTACACCCTCAAGAAGTGCGCGGACCTCTCTTGTTTCGAGGCAAAGATTTCAAAGACGGAAAATACATTCACGTCTATCATTTCGATGAACATTTCGATACCATTACCAGTATCACTGCATTCCTGTCATACAGTTATTACTGTGAGAAATGTGACTATGGCTATAACAATCGAGAGCAACACAAGCATTGCGGATCGAAATGTGAGGGATGTTTAGCCTCTAAGCCTTGTCTGGACAAAGGACAAGAGCGAGTGCATTGCTCTGTTTGTCAGCGCACGTTTGTCAGCCCTACCTTTTACCAACAACATCTAAAGACGCAAGGTTCACAGCGGAAATGTGCTTGCCAACTCCTGAGATTGTGCCCTACTTGTCGACAAGGCATACGTACCAATAATACCAAGGCCCACGTCTGTTCAGGAAAGAAACGATGTCACATTTGTCACCAAACCGTGGACTTGGAACACCAATGCTACATTCAAAAATACCAATCCAAATATGAAGAAGAAGATAATGACCAGAAGAAAGGGAGTTTCATCTTTTTCGATTTCGAATGCATGCAAGAGACTGTCATTCACATTCCTAACTTCTGCGTGGCTCACCGAGCGTGCGAGAAGTGCATCCAAGAGTCTATCTTGACTCATTGCCCTCACTGTGGCAAGGTTCCTGGATAACGTGAAAAAACTTTTCGGGTTCCGAACACGCTAGCCGATTTCGCCCAATGGATCTTAAACCCTATCGACGAAACGTGGAGCCAAGAAGACATCGAACGTCACGGAGATTGTCATCGCTATGCTACGGTGATGGCTCACAATTTCTCGGGATACGATGGACAGTTTCTTCTCAGATACTATACGGAACAAAGTACCGAACGTCCGAAAGTGACTTTGAACGGAGCCAAAATGATTTTCATGCAAGTGGGTCAAGTGCAGCTTAAAGATTAGATGAGTTACTTGGCCATGCCTTTGAGCCGCATGCCTAAAACGTTTGGAATGACAGAAATGGCCAAAGGCTATTTTCCGCATTTTTTCAATACCGAAGCCAATCAACATTCCGTTCTACCCCATTTGCCTGAGGCTCACTACTACGACCCCGACAACATGCGTACTAAACAACGAGAAGCTTTCTACGCATGGTACTAGACTCACGCCTCGAACCCTTTCGACTTTCAG
>JAECUM010070891.1:0-10029 GCA_016617855.1 Megalonaias nervosa | reverse complement strand
TATATATACTTAAATTCAACTGTATTATTGATAAGAGAGCGATGGCCGAAATGGTAAGACGGTTGGACGTAGATCGAAGTTGTGCAGACTCTCGTGTGTTCGAGTCTCCAAAAAATGCTAAAGATATATTATCTTGCATTTGGCGACTGATGCTATTTAATTGGGGGAACCCGGAGAATTTCCTCGATATCCAACAGACAAAATACACTCTCCTATCATACACCCTTGAGAGGTGTACCTTTTACACTCCCGGGGTTTTGTATGGGGGGAGAGTGTACAAAATCTGTTGGACGTAGACAAGATTCCCCCGTCATCACCATTTGTATATATTCATAACTATACAATCATATGTCATTAGGATAAGTTTATATGTAACCTCTGATCCTGCTAAGATGTTGTTTGACAACTTAGGGGATCACATGGGGTTTGTGCTGTCCTCAAAAATCAAAATCATAACCATATGTATATATAATCATAATCATACAATCATCCTCAAAAAACAGTCCCCTGACCTTCTGATCCTGCTAAGATGTCATATGGCAACTTAGAGGTTCACATGGGGTTATTGGGACTACATTTTTTTAAATAATTATTCAGATACTGATATTATTTTTTATTTTAAAGAAATAATTATTATATAATGAACCAAGAAAACATTAATGATATTATTTCTGCTATTAAAAAATTAAAGCATAACGGAATAAATCTATCTGATAATCTCGATCCTGAAAAAATATTATGCGATTATGAAATATTAAAACAAAGAAAAATTGATAATAAATACACATTACCATCCAATTATAAATTTGTAAAATCAATTTATCAGTCTATGTTAGAATCCTTGGCGGTGGTAAATGACAAACAGGTAAAGCTATTTGCACCTCTTGCACGTTCGATCGAAAATATCAGATCCGAACTGTCTCGTGAATACGAGAAAAAGAAGATTGTGGATAATCGTGTAATGCAATTAAGAAGGATTATGTTATTTGATTCTGTCAAAAGTGAGAGTGACACTGAGAGTAGCGACGGTGAAGGTACCCATGGCAAAATATAGAGTCAAACTATATACAATTTATTTATTAAGAGTACAGAGTTAGATATATTCAAATATTATCGGCTGATCGTATTTGAATGAATATGCAGATTTGTATATTTTATCTGCAACACGTTGTACCGATCGTGGATTTATGTTAAAATGTTTTGCAGCCGAATTAATTGAGGGGAAAGTTATTTCCCGTCCTGTTTCTGTATTCATGGATTTAATAGCTCTCTTTTTAAATACTCTACATTTTCCAGTATTTCCGCGTGTAGCATTCTGACTAGGTGTAATGGCCTGCAGGTTAGATAACCGATTATTTTTGGGATTTCCATCAATATGATCAACTACAAGTCCATTTTCAACTACTCCACGAAAACATTCGAACATGAATCTACTTGATAAGTATCTTTTTCCTGTAGCAACATTAAATCTAAAATAACCAAGATTATCAAGATTACCGACTGGGTTTTTTGATTTGCAGTGTCTGATCACTCCATCTCGGGATGATTCATAATTTGTATATATTGGATGTGCTACAAATTCGTTTTGCTCCATTTATATATAATATTATTTGTCTAAATCATTGTTTTGAAATCTAACCAGATAATCTTCTACGGTTTGTATAGGAGATTTACATGACGAAGTATTATTTTTTTTGTCATAATATCGTTTTAGTTCCCTGTATTTTTTTCCGCCACATTTTAGACACAATTGAGTTTTTACTCTGACTCCAACACCACACTGAATACATGGTACTGGTCCTGTACTTCCATTTTTGAAACTTTGTGCATGATTTCCGCAGTATTTGTTCACGCACGGTTTATTACAAAGAGAAGTATATCCAATTTTGAGCCAAGCACATTTGTTTTTTGTTTCAATCATTATATATACAAATATTTTAATTTAAATACTTGTCTTAATTATATGGAGGAATTATCGGTAATTGAACCTCAGATATCCAGATTTGATCTTGACAGACTATCAGAATATAAATATAGTACTTTGATGCAAGATCTAGCTTTAACAAATGAGGATATAACCGAACGTATTCGTGAAGCCAAGAAGGAATTTCGTGACGATGGCGCTGTTCATGTATGGTCAACATTCAGAGTCGGAAATGTTACTAATATGATGAATGATGAACGAGGAAAAGTAATTATTAATCACCTTGATGATCAAAAATATTTTATTTTAATAAAATTTATTGTAAATACAGAAGAAGATATTTGGATTATTCGTGATAAGCGCGATCCAGTACGCATACAGTCAGGAAATAATATTGTTCTCTTAAATAATAAATCTAAGCCCGGAATACTAACCGGTGTTGATAAGGTATATTATGAACGGGGGTACCCTGTGACTGCAGTTGTATATGCAATATATCCGCTTAATAATACACCTGACGTCGGGGATCTAAAGCCTATGAAACTGTCAGAGTCAAGAATAAACTGTGTAGCTGAACGAGTTACAGAACATTTTACAAACGCGATACGTGGTAATGGTTTAACAGATTTAAGGCGTAAAAAAATAAATACCTGGGCAGAATCAGTTAAAGATACCGGAGCGTCTATCAAAGATGTCGCTGAACTAGAAAAGAAATTAAAATTCCCAATAACGGTAAAGACGTTAACCGGAGAGATTTTATATAAACCAAAATATGAATCAAGAGGAACTCCAATAGATATTATTGATCATAATTCGCATGCGTGGACCTCAGCAGTAACAATATTTCCACGAGATAGAGCGGTTAAATTTTATGATGGACATATATTTGATTTTATCAAAAATATCAGTAAAAGTGACCCTGTGTCCGTTTGGTTATTTCAAAGTTCAGAATATGATCATTACGATCAGTTTGTACGGCCTAATGGTGATATTTACTGTACAGAATCTCTTAATGTAGAAATGGAACATCTTGCGCTGAAATATACTTCAGACGATATCAAAGTTAGACAATTATTAAATAATTGTTTTACAGTTCCATCCGTAGCGGCTCATTTCGCTCAGGAGAAAAATTTATGGAAACCAACACGATCGGAATTTCTTGAAGACATTCATAAAAGCTGCGTAGAATATGGACACGGAGGATTATGGAATAATAAATATAAGTGTAATGACGTTATATCCGTCGATATGGTAGCATGTTATCCCGGAAGTTTTCTTGGATACGGAGAATGTTCTGAATACTTTAAGAGATTCGGACATCCATCACAAGAGATGACCAGGGTTGCGATAAACGGACATTTACCAGATTTTGATTTAACCGGATTTGCTCATGTAGAATCATTCGAGTTTGCAGAAAATCTCCATCCGATTACTTATGCTTGGTTTGGAAGACATTTTTCAGAAAAATGTTGTGTTCCAATAGTACTATTGCGATATATACTTGATGTTGGAATTTTAATATCTTTACAGGTGAGCGAGGCGATTATATCGTATAGTCTACAGAAGCAAGTTTGGTTACCAGAACCAAATAGATTTAATATTGATGATGCCAGGAAAGAATTTCCTAATCTTAATGAAGATGACATTATTAAAATTACTAATAATATACGTAAATGCAGAGACGAGCATGATGAAAAACTTGCAAAAGATCTTGATAGAAAGATAATTGGTAAATTTACTCAAGGAGGAGCCTATGATCATAAAAGACACTGTACAAGATTGATTATGGACGATGCTGATCTCGATTTTATAATAGCTGATACAACGGAAAAAAATACATTTATAAATCGGAGTAATGCTTATTTGTCAGACGGAACCAAACTAGGTACAATTGTGAGTTATCTTGATGGTGACTCACCACAATTTACTCATTTAAGATCATCTATGTTGGTATATGTTTCTATAAATCTACTGTTTATGATAAATAGATTTCCTCGTGATGCTGTCAGAGTCGCAACGGATTCGTTTTATATAAATAAAAAATATACAGATTTATTAAAACCGCTACTTGGTAATGGTGAATGGGGGTCATGGAGAATAAAACAAGAAAATATACTTAGCTATTCTGAATCTGCCGACGTTGAAATTAGGGAAATATATTACAAAAATAATAATCAAGTATCAAAGTCATCAGCACCATCTGTATATGATTCTGTGGCTAGACATAAAACCGTTTATCTTAATGGATGCGGTGGTTCAGGTAAAACAACGCGTGTGATTAAATTATTCATGAATAATAATTCAGATATAATTGTTTTGACACCGACACATAAACTCGCCAGAGAGACAAAAGAGCGAGGAGTAAAATCGTGTACTTATCATAGTTTCTTTAGATGGTGTGGAGACACATGGACTCCTGAGAGAATGGGTGAAAAATATATACCTAAATATATTATATGGGACGAGATATGCACGATGCCGTTAGAAATATTAAAAACATTTCTTGAATGGTTATTGACGAAAAATACTGCTATAATAATGTGCGGTGATCATGGTCAACCACCACCCTTTGTTGGAGAGTCTCCACATGAATGGCTGAAGAATAATGTAGATTATTATGAAGAAATAAATGATGACTATAGAGCTATTGATGAACCGCTGAAAGAACTTAAAAGATTAATCAGACTACAGCCAGATAAAATACAATGTGAGATAATGCGTAAAGTAATTCCAGAGACAACTATGAATGATTTTCTAAATTTCTGGAATCCCGCTGATTTAATAGTTGCAAGTAGAAAGATAGTTCGTGATGAACTACAGGATAAATTATTTATGTTACATAAAGAAAAGTTTTCAGATCTACCTGTACCTTTGTGTTATCGCCCAGCAGATACTCGGCGACATAATATTGATGTTGAAATTCCTGGTGGTGGAATACAGAATCTCGTCTTGAATGATATTATTTTAGTCGATATTAATGTCGTTGAGAATGCGCTGAATATGAATAAATCACCGTGGACGTTAGGATATGCTATAACTATTCACTCATCACAGGGGTTAACTATTTCCGATACAAATATTTGGATTATAGATGATCGGACTGAATGGTCGAATTTAGTCTATCTCGCAGTTTCTAGAGTCAGAAGAATATCTCAACTACATAGGGTTATTATGAATTTTACAGAAAATAATGATCAAACTGTTAATAATGACGTAATAAGAAAAAAACTATCTGGTTATAAGCAGTGCGATAAAAAAAAATAAGCGTGACTTTGATATTGATGTTGAATTTATTATAAAACTAAAAGCACAACAGAATAATAATTGTGCAAGCTGTAACTGTAATATGTTATGGCAATATTCGAATAATAATCAAAGACAATTTACCGTAGACAGAATTAATAGTGATCTTGGTCATACACGTGATAATGTGATGCTGACCTGTCTTGAATGCAATCGACGTAGAGGTTCTGGTTATGTAATTGTATGTGGTGGTAATTGTGTGTCTTCAGGGATTACCTGTAATTGTTCACGTACAAATCCACGTTGAGGGGCTCTCGAATCCAGTCTGTAGATTGGAGGTCTACCAGTAGATCTTACCACGCTAGAAATTGTATGTGTAGTCACACTCCAGATAGGATCAGTTGCTCTTTTTTTACCACCTTCAAGTTCACCAGGTTCATATAAATATCTTACAGTTACATTACCTAATACTGGTTGAGGTTGATGTCTGTCATTGCTACGGGGTATATATTTTTTTGTGATCGCATTAGAAGGTTTCATGGAAGTTGAACGAGTAATTTCATTATTTAATGCAGCTATCACATTTGGTAACCTTGCAACCCATTCACGAGATCTCTCACCGGATTTAAATTCAGTAGATATTTCCTTTGCGTATTGGTATCCAAATAACCGCTCAGCAAGTGTTCGATTAAATCGTTCAACAATTGCCTGATCTCGATGAATTTCAGTGTGTCCTCGTCTGATTTTAACGTTACGTTTCTTCATTAACGATAATACTGTACCAAGAAATTCTTTGCCAGGATCAACCTGTAATAACTGTGGCCATCGCAAAGGTCCTCGCTGATAAATTCGTTCAAACGCAGATGCAACTTCAAACGCTGTCTTTGTTGATAATGGTTCAGCTTCTTTATATCTACTTGCAACGTCAACGACAGTTAATGCGTATTTATATGTGCATGATTGACGTTTACCAATTTTAATGGTATCGTGTGGTAAAAATAAAATATCTGCTTGATGAACCTCATTAGGGACGCTGACATCAAAATGTGAATATTGAATTTTTTTAGGTGGTGGTAGATAAATTTGCCATATTGCCTGTCGTGCTAACCACGCTGCAGCAACAGAACGTGAGACTTTTGCTGCTTCAGATAATTTAGTAATAGCTGATCTGCCTCTCCAATATCCTCTTGGGCTATAATAAATGGATTCCAATATAATATTTATATAATTAATTACCAGCCCCTAACATTATTTTACTTTTCATGGCAGATTTTACTAGAAAACTAGCTAATTTATCTCTGACAGATTTATTAGGTATAGAATTTAATGCATGAATCAATTTTACATCTGCGAGATGCCTTTGTTGCAAATCTTTATTTTTATACGCAACATCATGAACATGACACGCTTTATCAATCTTATTTATTGGATACTCTCCTGATCTTGGATGATCTTGATTATCAAGTCGGATATCAAGTCGAGTTCCAGGACCGCAATAATTATATCCAGGAATATGTTTCTCACCGGGGTATTTAGCCCACGGAGTTCCTGGTAATTTTCCTAATAAAGCGGCTATATCTCCACCTGTCTTTGTTTTAACAAATTTGTATTTCTTCGTACCACATTTAACGCATTTGCCCGTCAGAGCACGTCGTTTATTTTTTGTTGTTATTGTAGTTAATTCAGCAGTGGGTGTAGACGTCCTACACCGAACACAATATAGACTCATATTATTTATTATATGGATATAATTGACTTTTCGGCGACACGAAAACAAGAGCCAGTAAAGCATCACCCAGCATTACCAAATTCGATAAGGATGACTATAATAGGTCCATCTGGATCAGGTAAAACGCAACTATTATTAAATTTAATAATGCGATGGTTAAAATGGAGTAAACTGTATTTAGTAGCACCATCCGTAGATGATCAACACTGTTACGAAGTACTTAAAGATTTTAATGAAAATGCAAAATTGCTGAATGAAGACGGTGATGATGTTGTTGATTTTATTATCGATATTGATGAGGCTCCATCTGTAGATGACCTAGATGGATTTATTAATAATTTAGTGGTGTACGATGACGTTATGTTGGACAGACAAACAAATCCAGCTAGAACATTTTCTCGAGGTAGACACAAGAATACAGATGTTATATACGTCACTCAGCGATATACACAAATTCCTAAAGTGATCAGAGACAACTGCAATATTTTAGTAATGTTTAATGGAGTAGATAATTATACTTTACAGAATATTTATTATACTTGGTGTTCAGGGGATATGGATATGATGAAGTTCAAAAACTTTTTTGCTCAAGCACAAGCTGTTCCGTTTGGATTTATTACAATAAATCTATATGATCCAAGATCTAGATATCGTATAGGTCTGGATAAAATCTTTGGTTAATTATAGCAGCAGGCAGGGTGAACGACAAAAATTGAGTGACCCGCCGAGCAAACTAAACGCATTATAACATAAAAAAACAAAAAAGTCAAAAATAAAATAACAAAAATGAGCTAACCCAAACGATTTATTATTCGTTTTTCAAACTATACGGTAATAATAAAAGTTAGGACGTTCGGTTTAGCGTTATTGACCTTATTTTTCAGCCCCTGTAGGAACCTTTATTTTTTGTAAAATAAGGTCTCGTACAAAGTGGTCTGTTCACCCTGCCTGCTGCTCCTGTTCCCGTCACAAGATGTGAACCAACGTTGAATCCTCTACTCTCGTATCGTCGATGCCGTTCCGTACGGACTTACCCATGTATGTTAAATCGTCATGGACCATTATCCGGATCACCGAGACGACTGTTTGGAAAAGAAGATGCTATGTGGAGAGACAAGGCTGTCTGAAGCGAGTCCTCATCTACGGTCCAGAGGTTAGACGAAGTTTAAGAAAGAGAAGATCAATGAGATGTCCTGTATGTTAACAGAATGGTGTTAACATAAAAACCAAAGGCCCTTTTCAGGGCCACTTCCTATGCCTCGGAAAAATATTTATTCTCACTTTGCCTATATATGTGTTATCTATGTGTTTATTTATGTCTCTGTCTGTCTATTGTATTTGTCTCTACCTAGAGTAGCTGCGTGTATCTAGGTCAGCCACTTGCTACATTGTTACGAGTGTCAAGTACCGTGACGTCACCCTACCTGTTCCATTCCTATTGTCCCTATACAAAATTCCCATTGTCGCTATAGTGGCCCAGGGTGTGTCATTTGTCGCTATAAATCTTGTCGCCAAAGTGGCCCGGGGGGGTCTGTAATGTATTTTCCCATTGTAGCTAAAGTGGCCCCATTCACTACTAACATAGAAAATGTATAGCGACAATAGATTGGGACTGTATAGGGACAATATGAATTGAACAGGGGTGACGTCCCGGTATTGGACACTGGCAACAATGTTGCAAGAGGCTGACCTAAATCGGGCGGAACAGTGTGGTAAGGGACTGACCTGAATAGCGTTACTCTAGGGACAAATAGAGACACAAACATAGAGACGTGGTTAGAGACAGGGTTAGAGACATAGAAACATAGATAGATTTATGGACATAAAATCTATCACACAAAACAAAATCGACTCAAAAATTTTTAGGCAAGAGAGAATTTGCATCTTTTCTAGGCAATGGAGTGGCCCTGAAAAGAGCCTTTTAACTTTCTTTTATTTTCTCTCTTCTCTTCTTCTCCTCCACCAACTTCTCATCTTCTCCATCACATTTTTCTTCTTCTTCTTCATCTTCTTCTTCTTCTTCTTCTTCTTCTTCTTTTTCTCAATTTCCTTTTCCTCCTCTTGTTTCCTCTTTTCGTTTTCTACTTTCATCAATTTTTCGTTATAAGTTCTTATCTGTTATTTTTCCTCTTTGTCCTCCTTTTCCTCTTTTTCCTCCTTGATCATGTCTATTAATCGTTCTTTGGCCTTTTTTAAATTATTGATCTCCATTTTTACTCGGTGGGGGCCATAACAACCATCTTTCAGTCTAACCAAAATCTCTTTTACCATTCCCAGATCCTCCACCACCGCTTGCACCTTCATCATTCAACTTGTCCATGTGGTTAGGAGCCATTTTTGTTATTCAATCTTGAATGGTGCGAATGATGATGATGATGTTACAGTATAGTGGTGTTCGTACAGTTGTACATGTACCACTGGTTTATTCCTGCACAGCAGGATGGTAAATTTTTCCTGGGGGAAGGAATTAGAGCCACATCCCCCGGGCTTTTATGCATTCAATGAGTGCTGTTAATGTAGCCGTCAGGTAGCGAACAGTTTGTTTCATGCTACCTGAGTGTTAGTCTTGTTTAGAGTGGGAATAGATCCATCACGCACTCTTGTTTCAGTTCGCTATTTTCCAGTCGGTGAGTGGGATTTGAGGCACACACTCATGTTTTGTTAGGTGTATTTATGCGTGCATTGCACGCTGATAAATTGTGGTGTCCGGTCGAGGCAAGGGAGGATGCAGGTCGGCAGGCAGGCGCGAATCCACCGGGAGGTGCTCGTGATCTCCAGGGATCTGATCTAAATTTTGCGTCTGTGCAAGATTTTTTTTTAACTGTAATTAATGCCGAAGTGGTTTGGAAATTTTGTTTAAAACTCTGTGCTGTTTTTGCCTTATATTAGAGTAAAAGAGGTACCTCCGATGACAGCCATTAGTATGTTATTTATTTGGTATTTGCCACATTGTGTGACTGGCCCTGATGGTCCTGGGCTTAGACAACCTTATATACGCTATTAAGTTGGGGTCCTAGGTAACATACTTGTCTTTGGTAGGGCCTATCGGTCTTGGGTTGGCTAGACGTGTTTTGGGACCGTGTATGTACTTAAATTAATTAATTGCCACCTTGTGTGGCGGGGCCTGATGGTC
>JAECUM010070890.1:0-13293 GCA_016617855.1 Megalonaias nervosa | reverse complement strand
ATTTCCATGTACCGAAACTGGTCTTCCGGTTTCTTTCCATCTGTGGTAAATATCATAAATGCGTTTGCCAAATATGGGACGGTTATTTCTAATTGACTACGGAAATTATTATTGAAAAGCTAGCTGCAAAAGACAGACTTGAAACAAATTATAAACGCCTACGCACATGAAAATTAAAAACTATCAGAGGCATACAGGGTCGCGGTCATTTTTTCTTTCCCCAGACTGCTTGACTTTGTTTGTTTTTTTTAATTAATTTTTACACAGGAAAATCACAATCTGTCAGGCAAACAGTCTGCATGTCGGTGAAAGGTACTGTACAGAATGTTATGCATATTTAATTTATATTGTGTTCTTGACCTTTGTCCGTAAATGAGGGTAAAGTTCTGGCCTACATGATCTTAGTCATATTTGTAAAGATCTTTTACTTCGATCTGAGTTCAAGACCTATACTTATTTACAAATGTAGAATGTTTTGGAAGCGAACTTGTGACCCACATTGTGAACATTAAATTGTGGTTAAGGTCAAGTGAAATTATTGGATATAGAATGATATAAAACAAAATTATTCATTTACTGTTGTGTTCAGATATAATTTGATAGGAATCATTTATCTAACTTATTCATCGGAATTACAAATTGTTTATTGACATTTTGGACTAAAACACTATTTTGGGATTATTGTAAATTCATTAAAAGACATTCTGGTTTATGACATTGTGACACATCAAAATTATTGGTTCATCAACATATTCAAGACTATTGGTACATCAGCATATTCAAGAATATTCGAATTCATTTGGAGCATTCTTTACTTTTGGACTTGCGATAAAACATTTAGGATTTATTGGATTAAATTCACAATTCTGTAAGTTCATCTTTAACTTTTCTCTTTGTGACTTAGAGAAATATATTATTTGCTAATTTTAATAAAATTGTTGGTTTCGCTTCTTTCTGTTACATAGTTCAAAACCAAAGAGTCGTAAAAGGAGTATAAAATCAGATATTTTTTCGTGACGGTCCTAATCGATATAAAGTCTTTGATTACAGACTTCAGTTTTCCTAAGCTATTTTTTCCGACACCAACAATCATTAAGTCATCGAAGCAAATGAAGCCAATGGCCTTTTAATTGTAAACTTGGAACCGCGCAAAGGATTAAATTCGTCCTCTACTGAATTTCGAACCTGGGTCTGAGGATTGAGGATTCCGGCATTCATCGCCTTGCCTGCAAGCACGAATCCCGATTTGCACCAAACTAAGTTCACATCACCCGCCCCACCCCCCCACCCCCCAAAAAACAAAACAAAAATGAAACATAGTCGTGGATCTGTGCATTCGCGATTAGCACACACATTTGCATGGTGTCAGAAAAATTAACTCTCGTCTAAGTACACAGTCACTCCCGATTTCTATAATATAAATTAAGGCCTATTGAAGTTAATACAGAAAGTTGCAAATAGACACCAGACAGAATCGAAAGTGGTATCCTACAGGGGCATACATATTAATTTGAGGTAAAATTGTATATCGAGAACAGATAACAATTCTCTCATCGGTATGATAATATTGTTTATTTCCATTTGGTCTCTTGCTCTGCATTGAGTGATTACAATCGACAGGCTTTGAGGTGGAATTGCATTGTGACTAATATCTGTAGAAAAATAACTTCAGAACAGCACGGCCTAGTGTTGCGCATTGCATACACTCGATGAGAGTTTGTGCGTTG
Source organism: Megalonaias nervosa (assembly GCA_016617855.1). NCBI lineage: Eukaryota > Metazoa > Mollusca > Bivalvia > Unionida > Unionidae > Megalonaias > Megalonaias nervosa. Next base: position 11,566 of record JAECUM010070890.1, on the reverse strand, counting down.
GAGTCGCACTGTGACCATTATTTGCAGGTGGTTCTGCCTCCCATACAGGGTGACTAATGTGCTATCAACTACATCAAGAAACCGATATAAGCAGTGGCTTTATTCACAACTAGAAATCTCTAGAAAGCTATTGCATTGGCAGAAAATAAAGCCAACGAGTCTTAATATTTTTATAGTATTAAAGGTACATTCGGGTGAAAAACTAATTTTATACTCGTGTAATAAGTTTCTTTTACGAAGCACCTGACGACACGTACAATCGAACCCTTGCACCACTTTCGCTAAGAGACCACCACCTTTAAATCAGTTTTTGACATATTTTATACATGATTGTCTCATCAATGAAATCCATCCAGATTGGCCAATTTTAGTTTTGTAGAAAACCTGACGTTTAAAACTATTAATAGTCGTGATTAGACTTAACTACGTGAGGGTTATGAAAACATGGCCCATTTTCGTGTATAGGTACCGGAGCATAAAACTGCACTGAGTTCGTGTGATTGGCTTGGCTCTTTATTGTACAGTGTGAAGTCTGGTATTATAATCAGGCAAATCGTCTGATAATAACACGGAGACTTTGCTGTACCAACCCTCAGGTCATTCATGTATGGACTGTTCACAGATTCATTTGTCACGCTGGCCATTTTGATGTTGTTGTCGGTTTACGTCGCGATACTCGTGCTTGAAGTACAAAGTTCAAGAAATCAGCCAAAATTATTTCAATAATAAACCGCCTGCCTGGATTCACCACTTGTTTTCAAGACTTTTTTTTACATGTTTGCAAAAATATTTTTCTCTGTTCTTTGTTAGGAGAAGCTCAGATTCATGTAATGTAATTATCCCCATTTACATCTTCTCCGTGCAAAGTGAATGTTGATTTTAAAGACACTACTCTTATGTGTTGAGGTGAGTGGGAGGGGTGTTGTAATTGCCGACAAGGAATTTATATATCATTTCCTTGTTGGCTTTGTGTTACTTTTTCTTTTGAGTTCTAGAAACTCTACGCATAGGACCTTCAAAGTAAATCATGGCGTGTTGATGCATTGGGTAGAGAGACATAGATGGAGAAATCAGGATATTTTAGTATATTGTGTAGAGAGATATAGCAAAAGAAATCGTGGCATGTTGATGCATTGGGTAGAGAGATATAGAAATAAAAATCATGGCATATTAGTCCATTGGTTAGAGAGATATAGAATAATAATCATGGCATGTTAATGCACGGGGTACAGAGATATAGAAATAGAAAGGAAAGCATCTGAAATAAACTAGATGTCCTAACATTGGTAATAAGTTATCATGTTGCACCTACTGTGTATAAACTACTGCGAGCTTTTTGGATAATTGGAATATTGAATGTCTAGCATCAGTATGTAAATACAGAGAGAGAGAGAGAGAGAGAGAGAGAGAGAGAGAGAGAGAGAGAGAGAGAGAGAGTACCTTTCCAGATTTGGTCCTGTGATAGAAACCATTCCAACGTGTCTGTGTTAGGATCATAACTTGCCACGTTTGTTCGCGTATCATCTGTCAATTTTTAATCACATATAGGTAAGGAGCCAATTATTTTTAAATATATCATATACTTTAAGCTTTATATAAAGAATAAACTCTATCATTAACTTCAGTAAACAAACATACAAGGCCGAAAAAAACTATTTTTTTTTTAACGCACAATTTCATATATATGTAATTCTCTATTTCTTAAAAATCAAAATACAGTCCGATTTGAGTCCAAGGGATGGTAGTCATGCCCGGAATGGAACTAATTTCTAATCTGTAATTTAAGTGTTTTATAATGTGTGAATTCTTAGTCTTATAATCAAAGTGTGTGCTGACTGTAGTTTAAGTAAATTATGGTTTTCAGGGAATACTAACCCAATCAGATCAACGTTATAAAATACGTTCCGCTACCTCTCGAAACTAACTCCTCCGCAGAGACGAAAATTCGTATTTGCTTGTCTAGCCATCATATAGACAAAGGGAAGAACTCTTACCCAATACCTCTCCATACCTCTCACTATATGGCTATTGATCAACCCGATGTTAACTTACGGCACGCCAAATCGTTCAAAATGGATGAGCTGGAATAATCGTAGGGTGAGCTTGGAGAGATCGTAGGGTGAGCTGAAGTAATCGCAGTTTGGGCTTGGAGAGATCGTAGGGTGAGATTGAGCAATCGTAGGATGAGCTGAAGTGATTGTAGAGTGAGTTGGAGTAATTGTAAGATGAGCTTGGAGAGATAATTGGGTGAGCTGAATCAATCACTTTGAAATATAAGAACGTTACCTAATATGTATTGTTGTTAATACAAATGAAATGGTTCATGCTGTTGTTTATTTGTATTGTTTTGCCCTTCAGGGAGTATTCTTATGAGGGAGTGTTGTTGTTGTGTTGTTTTTTTAACAATGGCAGAGTTTAATTCTAAGCTCGAAAACAACGAAAACAAAGCTCACACTACGATTACTCCAGCTCATCCATTTTGAACGATTTAGCGTGCCATATAACTATTTTAATCTGAGCAATACAAACACAAGGATGCTCGCATTTGCCGGAAGATGTCGGAGGGCAAAATAGTAATGTGACAAGGTAAGTATTCTCAGAGAAAAATCATTTACAAAAATATCACTTTCTCAATCGGAATCATTTCTCTATTACATTATCGTGAGAAGAATAGGTAATAGGAGGAAGAAATGCATAAGCAAACAGCCTCATCCACGGGTACACTTCGAAGAATAAACGACTGTAGTCTCTATATGAGTTGAGATAATAGAAAAATCAACGATAGATTCCACTTAGCAAGCAACGTCAGTGATCTGGGGACTATTCATGTCGATGGCCAGAAGCTCGCTGTTGCTGACAAGTTCATCTACCTTGGCAGCACCTTGTCGCGCACAGTCTCCATCGATGAAGAGGTCACTTTCAGGATTGCTCATGCAAGCGCAGCCTTCGGCAGACTTCACAATACTGTGTGGAACAGAAGAGGAATCAGCCTGCCAACCAAGCCCAAGGTGTATCGCGCAGTAGTACTCCCCTTCCTCTTGTAGGCCTGTGAGACATGGACGGTGTACAGTCGCCATGCAAAACAGCTGAACTCCTTCCACATGCGATGCCTCAGAAAACTGCTCCACATCAAATGGCAGGACAAGACTCCTGATACAGAAGTCCTCCAGAGAGCAGAGATGACAAGCGTCTATGCCATGCTCAGAAGGTCACAACTCCGCTGGGCTGGTCATGTCTGCCGTATGCCTGATGAGCGCCTTCCAAAGAGACTGTTCTATGGGGAACTCGCTGAAGGCAAGCGTTCCCGAGGAGGCCAAAAGAAACGGTTCAAGGACAAGCTCAAAGCCTCCATGAAGTCCTGTGGCATTGACCCAGACAGCTGGGAGCAGCTTGCCGAAGACCGCGCTACCTGGCGTCACCAGATCAACTCAGGTGCATTTGAAGAGCACCGGATCAACGAGGCCAAGCAGAAACGTCAGCAGAGGAAGAGCAGAGCCTGCGCCCACCTTCAGTCCATCCAGCCCCCGGCAATTCCCTGTCCTCATTGCCCTAGACTCTTCAGAGCGCAGATTGGCCTCACCAGCCATCTGCGCACTCACAGACCAGCCCAGATCTGAAGTCATGGTCGTCTTCGAGACCGAAGGACGAACATCATTCATGTCGAATTGTTCAAGTTCAGCATGTCGGTGCCATACGTGTCCATGCTTGTGCGTGACCTGGATATAAAACCCCCACTAGTAATTGGTTTTTAGAAAATAAAGCCTCTGAGTTCCCCTGGTCTCAGAGCTTGTCCAACCACAGGAGTCTGACGTTTAATCAATAAAGTACGACGAAATCTCTGACAACACGAAATCAGGCGGAAGTAGCCGATTTCACCAGATTCTACACTGCAGTATATAAGCGTTAGGGTCTAATACTCTTACCGATCACCTGAGCAGAGTCTGTGTTATCTTTTAATACTACTGAATCCAGCATCCGTCTCGGCTTTAATATTGGATGTGTGATGACGTCATCAATCGTCATTTCTACTATCCTAACTGTAACTATATATTTCTATTCAGTAAATTTATATAAAATTATCATATGAAATTATCTGAAATAAAAGGCAAAGTTAAACATTTTATTTTGTGAAATTACTTTCAAAGTGTTATTCATCTTGTGGCATAATCGGCTACTTCCGCCTGATGGAGTCCTCTGGAAAGACTTTGTGACCGTAATGGTGAAAATAAGGGTTAATTCGCCGGATTAGTTTCATGCGATGGTCGTACGAGAGTTATGCGTTGGTACGTTACTATATTTTGAATGGATATGTGTAGCTTTTCTGTCTTTTGGCGATTCTGAAGCAATAAAAGACGCGTGACAAAAGTCGAATCGAGCGGAGGGCTAGTGACACCCTTGCACTCCTTGTGTTAATTTATAGTACCGATAAGGTGATTTCGTGTTGTCAGAGACTTTGTTGTACTTTATTGATAAAACGTCAAAAACTCCTGTGGTCCAACAGACGATCTGAGATTTTTGTTATCTTCGCCGATAAAAGGGGGGATATTCGTCATTTTCGACGTCTACTGAAACTTTATCGGCTTGGGTCACAAACGGGGATAGTGGACACTGTGAGGGTAGTAAAAGCCCATAAACATTCTCAGCGGGCGCTTTGAACTCCATAGTGGACTCGCCGCAAAACAATTGAGCCATGTCTGCGTCTTCGCTTCCTGTGCGAATCGAGTGGCATCCATGAATTCAATCTGGCCAGACGTAACAGTCGCAGCGGGCACTGTACGGATGAACTTTGCTACGATGGGGTGGAATGGCGCTCATCATGGCGTCCCCCACTATGCTTGCCACTGATGACGTCTTCAGGTGAATGCTCAAGATGTCTCTGTCGATTTCGACTATAGACGTCCCTCTTTACTTCTTATGCTCCTGCGCAAAAAGTGCACATACGACTTACGACCACTTCGCGTAGACAATGCGCGATGAAAAACTTAGTATGGGCGAGGCGATTATTATAAATATCCTCGGTGATTTTGAAACTCTTGTACTCAGAACAGTTCGTCTTCATGGTTTAAATGAAACAGCAAAACAACAACAACAACGGAAAATAGCAACGCCTAGATATTCACATGGAACGGTATAACATTTCTTTACTAAGCAAGCGACAAATACAGGCGGCGTGATCGAATTACAACCAGCAACGAGCACCAACAATATTGTCTAAGTTTATTTTTTTTAAAAACCTTGGACCCCTTACTGCGAAATATTCACATAATATTGAACAAAAAATCAAAATACTTCAAGCTAGCATATGGCAAATTCATTCTAAGAATAATATATCGACTTTCTAAACTGATGTGTAAATATAATGCCGATTTTCTTGAATATCGAGAGGCAATACAGAACGATATTGATCTTAACGAATGAAAGTTTTGAACTCCTAGACGACTGTTTGATGAGTAGCCGCCTAGCGAGTGGTAAGGGGAGGTCACGAGCAAGAGCTCCTTCCCTTTGTGTATATAGACGGTAAACACGAAATGCTATTCTTTCCAGGTGGGCTGCATTTGAGAGGTAGCATATCTTATTTCTCTAACGGTAGTCTGATTGTGAAATGTACACGACAGAAAAATAGTTGTCTTCTGTTAAAATTTTACATTCATACGTTCGCGCCTTATCTGGCTAAAATGCTTATTTAAAATGTGTATATTTGTGCACCACACAAGACCGAACAATCAGCTTCCTCCATTCCTCTCGATTTTTGCAACATAGATTATCAAATATATATATAATCTATGTTGCAAAAATCGAGAGGAATGGAGGAAGCTCATTGTTCGGTCTTGTGTGGTGCCCCAACGGTCTACCAGACTACGGGACTGATGATGATGATGATGATGATGATGATGTTGCAAAAATGTGTTGCTGGTCTTAACAGGATAAATTGGCCTTAACAGGATAAATTTATTGCACTGTTTTACAGTTATAATAATACGTTCTTCATAAATAGTAGTGTTATATCACGTTGTTTTGTCTGATTGTTTGGTTTTATGGATTTAACGCCATTTTTCAGCGCATGATAAGCTATACATGACGGCCAGTACATTGGGGGACGGAGAGAACCTGTCCTGGAAATCCTCGGGAGGAAATACGACTCACGGGAAGCTACTAGCAAGCTTGCTTACATAGCTGTGCCGAGACTTGAACCCATACTGATAGAGGTAAGATGTCAGTGACATGTAAGGGCGAGCGCCTTAGACCACTCGGCCAACCGGGGCCATTTGATACATACATACATACATACATACATACATACATAACACTAACAAAAAGGTACTAATCATTGAAAATTGTAGCGATATGATTTCTGTTTGCACAAAGAATCCTCCAACTTACTTGTGTCCTGTTGCACATAGGCCAGGCCAATGCGTCCTCTTCGGGGACCAAAACTGACGATTCCCTTTAATAGATAAAGTACATCATGGCTGAGTACAAATTTCGAAGAATGCACTAGAACCAGAATTAATTAATAGCTCTTTATCAGCTTTCGAATATGTGCCTAAGTGCATTTGGGTTTAAATAAATCCCTTTTTTGCTGCAAAGACTGATTGAACAAGACAGGTTCGTCTCAATGCCTGTTTTCTGTTGTCTTTTTTATGCACCTCTTTGTTGCCAAAGCACATTGACAAATATAACAAATGTGGAATACATATGGAAACACAAATCATAATATCCATGTTTCAAGGTATCAATGTATCTATATTTCAGTGTATCAATGTATCCACAGCTGCTACTACGAGACAAGATATGGACTTGTTCTTAGTTTCACAAAAGAAATACACTTATATGGACAGCACGAGCAATACAAAGAAACAGAATCGTCTTCTTATTGCCTGCAGAACTCTTTAAACTGTAAAAGTAATCGCACAATGTCCAGTCTTGTTGAAAGGTTTTTAATAAAATCATACAGTATCTTTTTTCTGTTAATTAGTTCTGTTTTAAATCTCAAACATGCAAGAAAGGGGAGGGGTTGGGTTTTTGGGCGTTTGGGTTTTAAAAAAAAAAAAAAGGCTTAACAATCAAGGAATCAATCAAACTTTAAAAAACAAATATTTATTTCGTACCGAAATCCCTCGGAAGTCCACCTCATGCATTCCTTTCATAACAGCGCTGAGATATGGGGTGCTGTAATTATAATTCTCTAATCTCAGTTCCCCAAGGTACTTCAGACTGTTGTTGAGCCCCAGGACCAGGGCCCACGCTGCATCATACACTAATGAGGAATAACCGGACACCAAGTACCTCCCAGCGAGGCTTGAAGATAAATTTGTCGTAAAGGTGGAAAACTCGTTTGGAACCTGCAAAACAATGCATTTTTTTGGTTACATACTGACTTCCACCAGGCTAAGGTGCTATTAATTAAGTAGTTAATTAATTATTAAGCATTGCGTGTCATATGTGCGACTAACACGGGTAGTGTCCTTAGCTTGAACAATGTTCATGCATCTAATAAAAAGAATGCAAGTATGCCCATTCAGCAAACAAGGTCATTTAAAAGTAAATATTAATGTATAACTATTTTGAGCGACTATAACAGCGATGTTCATTTTGGCGAAGACAAAAGCAGTTTTCAAAATACAAGTACGCATTTAGCATCCAAAAATGATGTCAACATGAAATATCCATTTACGGTCTTTGTGAAACTAAAGAATTTGATTTTTATATTTGTGTGCATGCTGTCTTATTACCATGCCTGAAATGGTGACCTTTTCCTCTGGGCTGATGTTCAGATTGGTAATGAGGAAGTGTCCCCAAGCTGCTTCCATCAGTTGTCTGAGGGGACAGGGCAAGGAACCCTCGGGGATACTATTGATCCAATTGTGGTACATTGATGATCCCGTTAGGATCCAAACATACTTACTTCCATAGAGACCCTGTTGGTACGCCTGAAACATAACACAGTTGGAACACAGTAGCTCCTTGTTTCAAAGGAGAGATGGGGATGAATGAATAGGTTTCATTAGTGGAAAAAATGTCTATTCTGGATTTCAAAAAAAGCGACCATAATAGTCAGTGAAAAGTTTCAATTAAAATATCGTTTGAATTGAAATTTAATTGAATTATAAGTAACCCTAATACTATTAATCATATATTATTATTACCTTTAAAGATAGAGGTTGGGGGGGGGGATTTTACTATTTATTTATTTTTTTTATTGCTGTATATTTCAACGTCCCATACTATAAATGTTAGTTCACTTGATGAGAAAGGTCTAGTGGGTTGTGAGGTGAGAAAGGCAATTGAGGATTAGTTTGTTAGTTGCATAGGGAGCTTTACGCGACATTTTACGGATGTTTCTATGGTGCTGTATAGGGATTCAACATTACCTTTGGGCAGTAATGCGGTAAGGCAATTTAATATTACGTTTATGACCGTGTGGTTTCCTATGTGAATTTTGACATGATGGAGAGATAGACAAATATATATAATAAAGACAAACGCATACGTTTTTAAAACTGTGAGAAACAGTGCATATTCCGAGATGTGATTCTATTTTTAAATAGTAGCTTATAAACTTGGAAAGTATTCTGATCCTATCTTAGACCCATAGGTAGATTGGCCTTGTTATAGGAACGCAACTGCAGTATGGTATAAACTTTGTCAAAACAAGGATTGCGCTCAGTCTCGTTTTGATAATGTTACTAAGATAGATAAATATAGATAATCACAAAATAAAATATAATTATAAAAGACGATGTATGTTGTTTTTGTTCTTCAAAATGAATTTAATAGGTCCTCTCAGTTTATTCGTTGAATCATAAATAATAAGGAGTGAGGCTTAAGTATTTCTTCCTCTGCATGTATAATGTCTGGGGAACCGCTCCGGTGACCTAGTGGTTAGTGCGTCCGCCTTGGATGTGGGTGGTCGCGGGTTCGAACCCCGGCCGAATCATACCAATGACTTATACAAATGGTACTAACAGCTTCCTCGCTAGGCGCTCAGCATTAAGGTTAGTGTTAAGATTGGTCGACCTGGTGTCAGAATAATGTGACTGGGTGGGACATCATGCTACATGTCTGCGGCATGATGCTTCAGTGCTAGACATCACTCTAAACTGCCACACTGCAGACATCGTAGCGATATGACTGAGAAATTGTTAAAGCTACGTTAAAAATCCAAATCACACACACACTAATGTCTGGGGAAAATAACTGGAGAACACATTTACAGTGTACATACAACACAATCAAGTAACAGTAAATATATTTATTAGTCATTGAGATTTAGATTTCAATATTCCATGACAGTTGTACAGACTTTAAACTATAATGTTGTGCTAAGGAAAGAAATAGCGATTATGATGATCACGAAATCTCCGTTGCACTTTTATCGTTGCTAGGGGAAATGTTGTTCAAAACAAGTCAATGCATGAGCTACAGGCAATCGACGACCTCGTGCATGAAGCAATTACATTAAATATTGTCCACATATACAATGAATTTGATCCTTGTAATGTCCTTTTGTTGAAACGGGTCGAAATAGCATTTCTTATCAGATCATTTTCGATTTTGCCCCAATATGGCCAATGACCCGCTACACCAGCCATATTGATATATGTTTTATAAAGCGATAGCTACAGTTCGTTATCGAAAAAAAGTTACACAACGGTCATCACGTTTTATTTAATTCAATATTCCTATCTCTCTCTCTCTCTAACTAATTATCTCTACATAGTAACAACAATTATATATATATATATATAACCCTTCTTATATATATATATATATATATACTACTATATATATATATATATATATATATATATATATATATCATATGCTTGTCGGTCTTTTTGATGTTTTCGTCGTACTTTCCACGCTCTAATAATTCACTCTAAGCAAAGAATATACATCGGAATTTCTACTATGTCTTCCAGTTCTGAAAGGTATGTTTTCATCTGTCACGAAGCATATTTGTCTGCCTAAATTTCTATAGACCCACACTGTGACATCCGTTATGCCCATTGATCCCATAACAACATCCTTAATGCTAAGTGCCGTTGACCACATGCCCGTGTATGCTTTTCTTGTCAAGCTTAACTGTGTAATTATCAAAACATCATTATGATGAAGCTTCGAATTAAATAAAGCAATCCAGGACTCAGTGAGACCCCCACAGGCTTTCTTATCGCTTTATCAGAGTACAACATGTGCATTTTCTTTTCTCAAAAAAACCCCCACAAACCCTTGCCGCATTTTGTTGGGTCAGTTGAATCCCGAATTAATACCCGGGGTATCATTACTAAAGAAGTTTTGCTGGTCTTCTGTATACTTTTTCATAAATTAAGTTTTAGTACATGTTTTCAAGAAAGTATCGTTTTGTGATATGACATAGGGTTTAATTAAACGACTGTTTAATGGAGAGCAATGACACATATCCTTGAGTAAAAATTATTCCATTCAAAATTACTAACGCAGGAGCAAACTGGGAGTAGAAGTGCAGCTTAAAGATACTGAGCGATCATATTGGGACTCGAATGCACTATTTGGAAACATGCGATTTTATCCACTACAAGAGTGCAAGTCTCTATGCCAGTTTTGCAAAGGGTGTGAAGGTAAATTGTCATGTTAATAACCGCGAAAGCCTATTCCTGAAAAAAGATCCTGTTATAAACCAATGATAGAAATAAAGACATAGGTGGTTCCAAATGTAATGTACATAAGAGCACAACCCCTACCACCATTGATTGGGGATTCCCCAGTCTCTAATGATGTACCTCAACGAAACTCCTACTGCTCTAGAATGCATTGACGATTTCGCATCACCTTCATTTCCTTGTCTTCTTAGCTTAAACACAGCTATCAGATTCTTCTGCACTTAAGAACTTCGTGCATCTTCGCCTGGCGTGGGTGTTACTGGAAGTGCGCAAATCTGACATACAGGTATGCAGGCTTGTTATGAAATCAGTCTGATTAAAGTCAGATCTCCACTGTTCTACGTGAAGATCAGACAGCGACTACTTAGGGGTCATGTTCTGGTGACCTATGTTATTACCACAACCGCTTATTGTATCAGCCAATCAGATGAAGTCATATAACTTCGCATTGGGGAGGTTGAATATTATGGTAGAAGATTATCAATGTCTGCCGATCGATTTGATTCACTTTCAGATTTGTGAAAGCTGCATTTCCATTGGCTAATTTAAAGGTCGCCAAAATATGAATTTTAAGTGGTCTCTGTCAGCTCTTCACTTAGGACAACGGAGATCTGGTTTTAATCAGATTGAATAAGACAAGAATCATGAATTCTAAAATTAAGATGGGCTTTCAGAAACTCGCCATAAGCCCTGGCTTCGAGATGTGACAAAGCGTAAATCAGTTACTGACAAAAGTCTCAACACATGGCTGCACATTCGCTCTGCGCACTTCCTGTACATGTACTTCAGGCGAAGCTAGTCGAATGTACGAATGTAACATTTTCAAAAGAATCTACCTATGATCTGGGTTTTGGGAATGTGGTGCAATTCGCATTCTCACTGAAACGCCAAAAATGCAATATATATATATATATATATATATA
>JAECUM010070885.1:0-13249 GCA_016617855.1 Megalonaias nervosa | reverse complement strand
CCTGCTTAAGTACGCCTTTGGGATGTCCACAGAAGGGATCTACCTGCACACGCGATCAGACGGCAGACTGTTCAGCCTGGCACGACTGAAGGCAAAGAGCAAAGTGCGAGAAGCAACCATTCGGTAATGCTCTTTGCAGACGATATTGCTCTAGCCACTCACACAGAAGCTGAGCTAAAGCGCCTGATGGACCGCTTTGCTAAATCATGCCATGAGCTCGGGTTGACCATCAGCCTAAAGAAAACCAACGTGATGACTCAGGACGCGGATCCTCCCCCCCCCCCATCATCATCATCAACAACTACGAACTAGAGGTAGTCAGTTGACGTACCTCGGCTCTACCATCACCAGCAACCTCTCGCTCGATGCTGAGCTCAACAAGCGGATTGGAAAGGCATCAACAACTCTCTCCAGGCTGTCGCAGAGAGTGTGGAACAACAGTATGCTGACCGTGAACACTAAGATCTCTGTGCACCCTGCCGGTGTGCTAAGCACTCTCCTGTACGCCAGTGAAACCTGGACCCTGTACACCTCATGGGAGAAAAGACTGTGCGCCTTTCACATGCGATGCCTCTGACGCATATTTGGGATCACCTGGAGCGATCGAGTGACAAACAACGAATTGCTTGAACGTGCCAAGATTCCCAGCATGGTCACACTCCTTCGCCAACGTCGCATCGGATGGCTGGGCCATGTACATCGGATGGATGTCGGACGGATCCCCAAAAGACCGCCTTTATTCGGAGCTTGCCTCTGGCAAAAGATTGATCGGACGACCACATCTCCGCTTCAAGAATTTTCGCAAGAGCGACATGAAAGTCCTTGACATCGATGTCAACACCTGGGAAGAGCTTGCTCTAGACAGGTCCAGCTTGCGACATGCTCTAATCGCCGGTCTGAAAGCCGGCGAGGACAAGCTACCCTTTGCTCGCCGATGAAAAGCGATAATCAGAGGAAGAAGAAGCAGCTCCAACCCACACCAGACTCAACCTTCAAGTACAGCATGTGCAGCAAGGACTGTCACTCCCGTGTTGGGCTCCATAGCCACAGGGGACACTGCACAACCACCAACGGGACATCTCTCATGGGCGCACACCTATCGTCTCTCGAGACTAACGGATACCAACACAAGGGGCTTTAACTAAGTAACAAGACAACGTAAAACCCAATAAACCTTCAAGTTTCCAAAATATAAAATATTTCAATAAATATAAAATAAAACAAAGTGAAAGAATTAAAAACATCTTACATTTTATGAATTCCTATAATATTAACCTAAATTGTGCTATCGATTTTACACTAATCTGGAAACGATCCAAAGGTATTCTGAATGAAGGTTCTAATTTGTTTATATGCTAACGTGATAGTACCACTGAAGAATCACAGTTATAAATCCAATAGATTTTACTTCAAGGTAATCCCGTGAAGGTAGAATATCACTAAAGTTTTACATAATCCAACACAATTATTTAAATGTTCAAGTCTTTTAAGAATTTCACACAATCCTCAAGGTACTGTCTGTTTAAGAATAAATATTTTCCAGTCTGCAAGTCCAACGAACATATTATAAATAAGCATGATTTCTTCTCACGACTCTTATAACAGTTGCATATAACTGAAGAATCCCAATATGTTGCTTTAATTCTCTTGTATAGTCTATATGTGCACGAAAAATTTAGAAAATGTGAATCACGAAAAAAGTTTGGAATATTTAAATTATTATATTGTGAAACAATGTAACAGTCATGTTCTCTCCTTATAATATTACTGAGCCAATCAACAACTAGTGTGTGCATGTTATCTCTACAGAACAAATATAATCCTATAATCACGCTATGGTGACATCATGGCTTATATTCCAATAAATGCGTTACGTACTTGAACGAAACAGTTGTTGACTTGACCTTGACATTAGGCATTGACTTATGAATGAAATTCTACATCTGTTTTAATATTCGTTTACTATAACACAAGCCAGGCACGGAAGTTAAATAATTAATATATAAATGTACTATCATACGTACTTCGGATGTGAGATGTAGTTTTATATTGTACTATCATACGTATTTCGGATGTGAGACGTAGTTTTATATTGTACTAACACACGTACTTCGGATGTGAGATGTAGTTTTATATTGTACATACGTAAAATGTGACTGGTAGTTTATGTTGGAGTATAATAACGTTTAAAAGTACAAATTGTTCGAATTGAAATTTATACAAATAACATGGGGCCAAATTCCACCAGTTGTATTTTCTTTTCAAATAGCCATTGAGCTATTTTTAATTATACGTTTTCTCCTTTATTCATACCTGTTGTGTATTTAATCTTCCTTGTATGTTATTATTTTCTGTTCGCCATTTGATTTTGTTTTGTGTGATGGAGAGGAGCTTGCTTCTTATCCTTTTGCAAATGTGTTACTTTGGTGTCAGTTTATTATATTTGCACTAAACTACTACCACGTATATTATAACAACTATAATACGTGTCCTTTTAATACAGGCCACTAGCCCATAATACATATCTATACATCATGCTGTCCAAAAAAGGTGTTTTAATGTGTAATAGGAGAACGACGTGTGTCTGTTGAAAAAATTATTTATGCAGTTAATTATTATTATTATATTTTTTTCTAACTCGGTGAAACTAAAGATATGTTGTGCAGTGATCAAAATTTATAAATGAAAGAAAACCCTGAAGACTGCAAGGAGCAAAACTGCAGTTTTGTAATATTAAAATGTCATGTGTCTATATAACAAGAAGTGATCTTTGAGGCTTTTATATTAAATAATGTTAAATTGATCATTAAAATGTTCTATTATCATTTTGGATATAAGGCATAAAATTTTTTATGATAGGTTTTTGATAAGAAAGAAGGTAAACGATTTCTTCCTAATTCTCCATTCAACGGACAAATAGTTATAAAATGAAATTCATTTTCAATATTGCAGATTGGACAAAATCTGTGTTCGTGACAACAATTTTTCTTATCTCTCTGTCTACTTTAGATTTGCAAATTATCGGTTCTGATCATTGTAATTATGTAACAAAAATCTCATCTCCTAAAAACTCTATACATTTTTGACAAGTGAATTTTATTCCCAGTGATATATAGACATGCATTTTTTCCATTGATTCAAGTTCATGATAAAGTTTGTGCTTGAAATATCTTCACATATCTTAGGAAATATTTACATCTCCTCATGCTCCAAACCGGACTAAACCAAACATTGTCAAATCCATACATAAATAAAAACTTTCCAATATTGCTAGCCCAGTATTACAACATTCCCAACCATTTTAATTGTAGATTGTAACATTGTTTATGAAATCTGTCATTTTTATGATTGTAAGCCAATATTTCAATGTACCTTCCTTGCTTATATTCCGCATACTAATTCTTCTTACTTATTATACATGATTGCATCAGGAGTAGATTAGACATGCGAGAATATGTTTACAAAATGACAATTAAACTTTTTCAACATACTTAGAATCAAACTTCACAGACCTCCAACCCCTTATTCAGACTTCGAGCCATCTTCCAGTCGAACTTACGAAGTAATGCAGTTACAGATATTTTACCGAATATTGAAAGTCTTCAATTCAAATTGAAACATACTCCTCAATGACTGCAGTGATGATTTGTTTTCAAATGTATGCCATGAGATTTCTATATTAACGTTTTAAAGAAATACACACCTTATACATTTGTAGTACGATTCAATCTTTACTTGTGTAGGTCAATAATACCACTTTTTATAATCTGTGAGATGACGACCTCAACGAAATACAATCACTCTTGCTTTTTCCATATTTACTTTTAATTTCCACTTTGATGCAGTCTACTGAGAATGTTTTGTAACCAATTAGCAGTGTCAGTAAAGACAATTAAATTGTTTGTATACAAGAGTAATCCTGATTATTTATGTTTCCATGGTAACTACCCTGTTTCCTTCTGCTAAGAAGAGTGTCAGATTGTCAAGGATAAGGAAAACAGTACACACGATAAAACACAACCTTAGCGTACACCCACATGACAACTAAACATATCCTTAATAATCAGTAGTACAATCTCGAGACTTAATATGGATTGCCGTAATAATGATTAGCATTTTTCACTTATAATTTCATTAACAAACAAATGCCTCCATATGCTATCAAAGGCTTTTTCATGGTCTGTACTGTTAATCTATCGTTATGTGTTCTCAAATAATAATAATAATGTATATTACTTACACCTATTATCTGCTGTAAAATAATGAATGACTCCACAAAACTGGGCATGCGTAGAGCATAATGAAGATAATGAATATTTATCTTTTGTTCTTTTTTTATATTGCTTTTGCTAGCTGCTAGTAGATTCATACACATATCTATAAAATATATAATCTACGTGTGATTCCATTGCACCTTGCTTTCTGAACTGTTTTAGATATATTAAGGCTTTGATTATAGTGGCCATACAATCTGTATCAAACCTAGATTGATCTTTAGGAATCTATTTGGAAATGTCACAACGAAATTTTGCTTTCTGTTAACTGTTTTAATAAATTTGTCTGCAACATAATAAATGCCAATACTTGTTTCCATGCATATATTTGTGTTTATCGTAATTAATACCATTTAAAATCGCATCCACATTTTGATGTAAAAGAAATCCTTGAAATTGTGGATTAAAGATTTCCGTTTTATTTGTCAATATGTATTTATCTACTAGTTTACATTTAGTGTCACTTAGAATTTTCGGTTCTAATTTATGCGTATAATCGAGAGAAAATGCAACAGGCATAATTCTAGATTCCAATTAATAATACACGTCAAAAGAAAACATATTATTAAAACACATGTGTCAGGAAATATTACTCTACTGTTAAGACAGATTGATCGTGTATGCATGCATATTTCCAAATACCTTTATAAATCAACATCTGTTGGCGACCCTTGACCTGGTCATCTGACATAGATATAAAAGTCAATATTACTGTTACTACTAACAGTGCCAGATTAAACACTGTGGAGGCCCCTAGGCAGTCGAAATCTCGGGGCCCCCCTCGCAAATTATCTCCTAACACGTTTTTAATTTTACCAACCAACAATTTTAATAAACCGTTGTCGCGGGGCCCCTAAAAGGCGTGGGGCCCATAGGCCGGTGCCTACTCTGCCTATTTGGTAATCCGGCAATGACTACTAACAATAATAATATGCAAGAATGACGAAACAGATGATACGTTCTTTTTTTGTGATTTCTTACAAATGGTTTATGGAAGTAGCATAATTTTAGAAGAGAACCTTTGAACGAAAATCGAAATCTTCAATCTTCAGCTATATATGAATGCATGGTCTTGCTTTCAGGATGACGAATCATTCCTGAATCCAAAAAACTTCAGATTACTGTAGGAAAAGGTAAATAGTGACGGCGAAAACACGCGGAGGAAACTGGGAGCATTAAATAAAGAAATTGAAGAATGTAAGAGTGCACTGAGAAAGAAAGAAAAAGAAATAAAGAAGTTACAAGAGAAATATCAGCAGAAAGAAGAAGAATATAGTAACCTTCGCCAAACGTTGCAGAGACAAAATACTGAGATTACAAACGCAGAAAAACAAATGAAAGCCGTCGAGTCAAAATTAAAAAAAGCTGAAGAGGAAGTCGAACGACTTCAAAGGGAGACTATTCAGAAAGACAAAGATTATATTAAGCTTAGCCAAACCTTAGAGAGACAAAATAGAGAGGTTATAGATGTGAAAGAACAAATGGAAGATGTGGAGTCAAAATTTGAGAAAGCAGAACAGGAACTTCAACGGCTTGAAAGAGATTATAGCATCCTTAGCCAAACCTCACAGCGGCAAAAAACAGAGATTACGACCGTAAAAGAACAAATGGGAGATGTCAAGTCAAAATTAAAGAAAGCAGAGCGGGAAGTCGAACGACTTCAAAGGGAGAATACCCATTTGAGCCGTCAAAGTGCTTTTGTCGATGGATTAATTGGGTCAGGCACGAATGCACAAGATTTCCAACAAAGGAACGCATTTGATCCTGGATTAATGCGGGTTCATCCCCTGATGCCGAGGCGAGCACCGATTCTATGCGAAGAGAAATAGCGTATTCTGAGAAACAAACAGTGAGAAGGAAACGGAGTAAAGATGAAATCGAGAAAAGAAACAAAGCGAGCACAATTTGTTGTTTACAGTAAGAGCAAGTGTGTATATAAATATAAATATAAAAAATATTTTATATATATATAGTGAGCAGAAGGCGTTATGCATATATATAAGAGCAGTAGCGTATATAGTACGTTATGCAGCAGTGTGTGTGTGTGTGTGTGTGTGTGTGTGTGTTCTAGCATAAAAGGAGGTTTTATGATTACTTTTCGATTATATTTATCATTTGTCTTTAACAAAATACTTAAAATCTCTGTTAAATTCATTTTCCGCCTTATTTATTTACAATTTCCCAAGACTTTGAACCATTTTCCTCACTTTTTCGTGAATTTTTAAAACAAGGTCGATTTTACTCATTTTTAATTAAATTGTTTGCCTTTTTACATTTTCTCCACTTCTTTATCTATTTCTATTAGAAGTGAATAAAATCTTGTTTTACTGGATTTGTCCGAAATTTTTTGAATTCAGTAATTATAATCTAACCTCTTAAATTTTGAATCTAATTTTAACATTAAATTACAAGTCTCTCCCAGACAGACCGATGAATAGAAACAACCTGCATTATTACCTATACAGTTCGATAGATAAAAGTCACGTTCATTTTAAAACTCGCACCAAGTCAATTAATAATAGCAAGTAGGTACATTAAAAAGCTAGTTAATAGATCGACTAATATTTATACAATGTATACTATCTTCATAAATTTTTAAATTTTAATTATCGCATAGACATGTACACATGTATTTACTATAAACTAACAAATCATGGTGGTCTATTTTTACATGTATTTGCTATACTTGGATAAATCAAGGTGACCTAATTCTACATGTATCGTCCTGTAAACAACTAAGTATATAATAACAGCTGTAAGATTCTCGTCCAAACAGATTCATCTATATGTCACAAGCCTTACCATATAGACAGTCGATTGATAAAAGCCATGTATATTTTAAACTTAGAGCAATCCAATATGTTATAGCAAGTAACTAACGACTTTGAAAAGAATGTAACGAGTAAGTCATGTACTTTGAATTATTTACATAGTAAGATATTTTAACAGATGAAAGACAACTTGTTCTGTGAATGTTTCAAAGACAGAAAAGCGTTGTGTAACTTAAAAAGAGTTGTATAACTTAAAAAGAGTTGTATAACTTAAAAAGGAGTCGTGTAACTTAAAAAGTTATGTATCGCAACGTTTAGTCTGGATACTTTTGCATATTTGTTAACTCTGTTAATCTCATGCTGTCTTGTAATCCAATATATATTCCATCGTCGTAAAAGTTTATTTCATTTCTTTTAACTTTGTAACTACTTTTGTCCACAATAACATTTAACATGACATCATTTTCATTCAATATGGTTTCCACAGACTTTTTGCCTTTTGAGTAAAAAAAAACTGCTGTAGATCTAACACTACTACAATGTATTTTTATGACAGAATTTTACTTTTGTACTGTTATCCAAGGTGGACAAAGGTTGATATTGCCGGGGTGGGAGTGGGAGACAAGCGCCCCACTCCTCCAGAAATGCCCCATATGGCTTGCGTTTCTGATCGCGTTGGTCAACTAAAATCCAGCTCATGGCCTTCGCGAGTGGCTTAGCTTCTAAGTACGGAGGACCATGTTTCCACTAACAGGAGAAGAGGTGAAGGCGGACCACTGTTGCCTTAAAACCAGTCGCTTCGGGTAGATGGGGCTCGTAAACCTTGGATAGTATCTCATCTAGGAGAAGGAAAACTCTGATCCAAAACCTCCGCTGCCTTGCGGCTATACCCACTCACAGGATGGGCTTAGGGAGTAATCCCCGACAGAGAATCCGGAGATGGAGTCCCTAAGGCGGTTTGACATTGACTCCAATGTCATTCCGGCAACTCCAGCGACGCCGTTGGTGCCAAGTTGTATCGCCATTCGTCGTTCCCTTGGGTCCACCAGCTGCGTGGAGAGGGGGGATCTGCTGCATGGGCAACAGCTGATTCTCCATACTACCCTGCCCAGGCTTCGTAGCTAACTGGAGATGACACTCCAGCGTCGTCGTAAGGCGTCGGTACAACACGGGAAGCAGCAGTTTACCGGTTCTAAGCAATAGCTCGATTGGCGTAGAGCTTGGTGTCAGGGGTTGCTTCCGACGGTAGGAAAGACCGCCATGTCTCATTGGACAGCTACCGCCCACCTTAAGCTCGGCAGCCTTAGTCAGTAAGGTGCTGTCTCACCATGGCCTGCCTGCTTCACTGGGTGCGTGGAGAACCATCTCGACAAGCAGGCCGCAAACTCCGCACCAGGCAAGACTCAAAGAAGAAACAAGAAGACTCCAGCTCTTCGTTTCGCAAGCTGGAACGTCAGGACCCTGTGTCCTGGACTCACCTCCAACCTCTGCAGCAGATCGAAGACGCACAGAAGACTGCCGTCATTGACAGGGAACTCTCCCGACTGAACGTCGAAATTGCCTGCCTTCAGGAGACCCGACTGGCCGACAGCGGCACCATCAGGGAAGCCAGCTACACGGAAGGTCCTCGCATGAACCTAGGCAGCACGGTGTCTGCTTCGTTGTAAAGAACACGCTCGTCGTTGAGCCTCCGTCATCAGGTACTGAGAGGATCCCTGCCCTCCGGCTGTCAACTTCCTCACGCCCAGCCAACATCTTCAGCGTGTACGCCCCAACCCTCTGCTCCACCCTAGAGGAGAAAGACCAGTTCTACGAGGCTCTGGATCAAGCAATATCCAGTATCCCCAACACTGAAGGCCTCTACCTACTTGAAGACTTCAATGCTAGAGTGGGAGATTACCACAAGGCCTGGCCCACCTGTCTCGGCTCTCACGGAAGGGGCAAGATCAACGAGAACGGTCAGCGACTGCTGGAGATGTGCTGCTCCCACAGCCTATGTGTGACCAACACCTTCTTCAAATGCAAGGAATCCACCAGGTGTCATGGAGACACCCACGTTTCCGCCACTGGCACCAGCTAGACCTCGTCATCACCACGAGTGCGGAACTGGCCAGTGTTCTCCTCACCCTCAGCTACCACAGTGCCGACTGCGACATTGACCACTCCCTCGTGGCCAGCAAGGTGCGAATAATACCCAAGAAGCTGCACCACGCCAAGAAGAAGGGCCGCCCACGCATCAACACCTGCTGTGCAAGCATTCCAGAGAAGACACAGCAGTTCATCAGCAAGCTGCAGTAGGCTCTCACCAAAGAGACACCTGATGACACCATCGACTCCAAGTGGCCCCACCTCCGAGACGCTGTGTACAATTCAGCCATTACTGCCTACGGGAACAAGAAGCGCAAAAATACCGACTGGTATAAGGCCAACTGGAAGGAGATGGAGCCCGTGACTGAGGTGAAGAGGAAAGCCCTCCTGGCTTAAAAGGCTGTGCCTAACCCTAGTACACTGCAAACCCTCAGGACTGCCAGGAACAACGCCCAGTGGACCGCTCGCCACTGCGCCAACACCAACTGGCTGAACCTCTGCACCAGTATACAGACAGCTGCCGACAGTTGGGATGCAAGAGACATGTACGAGGATATCAAGAAGGCGACAGGCCCCCCACCTCCAAGACCGCCCCCTCAAGTCCAAGACGGGCGAAGTCATCACAGACCAGGGGAAACAGCTGCAGCGCTGGGTTGAGCAGTATCTCGAGCTGTATGCAACCCAAAACGTCGTTACCGACACCGCCCTGAACGTCATCCCAGACCTGCCAGTTATGGAGGAACTCGGCACACCGTCCACCCTGGAATAGCTCAGAAAAGCCATCGACTGCCTCGCTTGTGGGAAGGTCCCTGGGAGTGACGGCATCCCACCTGAAGTCCTCAAGAGCGGGAAACCAGCACTACTCCTCTTCCTCTGCTGGGAACAGGGGCTCATCCCCAGGACATCGTCACTTTGTTCAAGAACAAAGGAGACAGTAGCAACTGCAACAACTACCGGGGCATCTCCCTCCTCAACATCGTCGGAAAGGCTTTCGCCCGTGTCGCCCTGCTGCGCTTGCAGACCCTAGCCTCCCACGTCTACTCAGAATCCCAGTGTGGCTTCCGAGCCCGCCGGTCAACTGTAGACATGATTTTCTCACTCGCTGTCGTCACGTCGTTCCACGATAACATGCTCAGCACAGTGTGCTTCAACGGCGTAACATCTGAGGCCTTCCCAGTCAGCAGTGGAGTGAAGCAGGGCTGCGTCCTTGCGCCGACGCTCTTTGCTATCTTCTTCTCCATGCTCCTCCAGTACGCCTTCAAGGACTGCAGCGAGGAAGTGTACATCCACACCAAGGTTAACGGCAAGCTATCAACATCGCTCGTCTCCGTGCTAAGACTAAAGTCAGAGGTTCTCATCCGTGAATTACTCTTCGCCGACGATGCAGCCTTGACATAACACACGGAAGATGGACTGCAGCAGCTGGTATGTGGCCTCTCCCACGCCTGCAAGGAGTTCGGACTGACCATCAGTCTGAAGAAGACGAACGTCATGGCGCAGGATGCAGACTCCCCTCCCATCATCGCCATCGATGGGTTCAACCTCGAAGTTGTTGAGAACTACACATACCTTGGGTCCACCATCTCCAGCACTCTCTCCATTGATGCTAAGGTGAACGGCAGGATTGCCAAGGCAGCAGCAGTTATGGCCAGACTGAACCAGTGGGTCTGGAACAACACAAACCTCACTGAGAATACCAAACTGCGCGTCTACCAGGCCTGCGTGCTCAGCACGCTCCTCTACAGCAGCGAAGCATGGACCACCTACGCGAGCCACGAAAGGAAACTCAACAGCTCCCACCTGAGAGGCCTGCGGCGCATTCTGCGCATCCAGTGGCAGGACAAAGTACTCAACACAGAGGTTCTTGAACGCGCCAGCATGAACAGCATGTTCTTCATTCTCAGCGAAAGGCGCCTTCGCTGGCTCGGCCACGTCAAGAGAAGGACCCAGGCCGCATTCCCAAGGACCTGCTAGCAGAAGGCGCACGACTGACTGGACGGCTACGTCTGCGTTAAAAGATGTCTGCAAGAAGGACATGAAGACGGCCAACATCAACGTCAACGACTGGGAGAGCTGTGCTGATGACCGCTCCGCCTGGCGCCTTGCTGTTCAGAAAGCTGAGGAAGCGAGAAACACAAACTTCGCTACAAAGAGAGCCAGGAGGAAGGCGGAACAACAACAGCCTCAACAAGCATCAATGTTCACCTGCAGCACGTGCAACAGAGACTGTCACTGTAGGGTCGGACTCTTCAGCCACTCGCGAAGATGCAGATAGGACACCCAACCGGAAGCTACACCATCGTCTCCCGAAGACGGACGGATGCCGACGACGACTGTTACCCATACATACTGAGATATTCCATATTGCATACCACTATAAAATAACTTCGTTAGACCGGTTTATATTCTTTTTCAATCAAAATCTGATGTGAAATCAGCAGTTTGTAACCCAGCCTATAATGAGGTTTGACGTATATTCATTAACAATAGTTATTTGTTTATGTTTAATAGGCGCCGCTGCCTTCATGTCAACAGGCTTTGCCCTTAGAACAGAATATGTTTAAGAAGGTTATTTTTCTAATATTTAACTGTGCATCAGAATTAAATATGTAGCCATTGCACGTGCCTCTGTTTTAGTTTTTGTTTATCTACATTTCCCTTCCTTATTAAATGTTAGCTATTATAAGCTATTTTGCACGCAATGTTTTATCTCTTTTACTTCTAAACTAAAGCTGCAAACAATGGTGATGGGTGTCCAAAAAGGGTGCAGGAATTGAATTTGTTTACAGAGTAAGGATCCAGTATATTCAGAACAAGGGGACGAAGGTCATGGCTGAGAGACTCAGAGACTATGAAAATATGTTTAGTAAACCTTCCGATGAGTGTCCATAAAATAGACGCCATTAACAAAGCATGCTGGTAACATGTTACTTTTCTTGCCTCCGAATTCTTTTACTTATAACCTATATGGAAAAAGGTAATTTGACAATTTCCTAATTTCAGAAAACTGAATGTTTATGGCTAGTTGTTGATGCTACACAAGATGCATACACTTAGAGCACCGAATGTCCAAGACTGGCGTTTGAAAATATATAAGGCGCTGAAACTCTGCGCAACATTTAGCTTTCATACGCTTTAAGAAAAAACTGTAAGAATGTATAAATATATAAAAACAGTACGGGTAAGACAGAAGTCCTTGCATATCAGAAATGTAATTATAACACAGTAATATTATCTACAAGTGACTACAATAATATTATCTATAAGTGACTACAATTATATTATAACACAGTAATATTATCTTCAAGTGACTACACTTCCATACTTGTTCGATCTGTACTGTCCAAATGATTGCCTTTGACTCCTGTCCATTGAAACTATGCAATTGTCATGAAACACAAATACTAAAACTTTAAAGGAAATTCGAATCGAATGTGGATTAATATTTTCATAGAATATAGATACTAAAACTTCAAAGGAAAAGCTAGTCTTTTGTGAATTCAACTCTAGCACTTTGTGTTTATTTGAGAAACTGACGACATTCTTTTCAGGGAGACATGTTACACTATTTTAAGCCTACTCTCTTGAAGGATTATAATTTTAATAATGTTCTTTTCCTGTCAACACGTTCCATTTGTATTTGCAATATTGAAAATTAAATTCACGTCTGTTTTTCAAGAAGAATTCCCGTACAGATAAAGTTTGTGCCGCTGGTGTGTCGTTTTCAAAAATTGCCCAAGTCGGATAGAAATTAGCGATCATTTTTACACTTTAGCTTCTTAAATCATTACTTGAATTGATAGTCGAATCGAAAATACTAATTCCTTAGTTACCGTGGAGTATGTAAATATTTTCCAGTTGATGATCGATGTTCTAATTTGCGAAGAAGTTCATTATTAAATATATTCTGCATGCACGTGAAGAAACCGAACGTCTTTTCTTACTGCATTGTCAAGTGCACATTAATAAACCTCAAGAAATAGAAAAGTACTTTCAAAATAAAGTTTTCATTGCACCAAGAAATAAAAACCCAAATTCATCTCATCTTGCTTTATCTAGGCAATTATCATACATTGCCTGATACATTGATTATATTTATTGAACAATCAAGTGGTT
>JAECUM010070878.1:0-19659 GCA_016617855.1 Megalonaias nervosa | reverse complement strand
TATATATATATATATATGTAGCTTTGGATTAAGAGAAGAATATTGTATTAAAACATATCATCAATTTGGGGTAATTCACGTATCTGTGTGACCCAGTTTGGAGAATCAATTTGATTTGACCTAATTCTGAACTATCGACAAAGTAAGGAAACCATTTGTAGCGTAAAACTATGCCTTTTAAAACAAAACAAAAATACAATATTTATACATAGGACTTTTATTCATTGCTTGCATACGTTTTTCAATGTTCCTACGGCTGTATATTCCTAAAAGTTAAATATTTAATCTTCTCTGAATGCTCCCAAGTCAAGTTTAATAAGACCTTTTATTGAGTTGATAAGTTCTTCTTACCCGTGTACAGAATTAAAAGACTTTAATAAATAGGTCCTCCACAGGCCGTAGGAAATTTTGATAATGAGACTACAAGCATTATATTGCTCGGGTTAAACCGGTTTTTGAAATTTGTAACACTTAACAGGTACTTATTTCTACACATTTTCCGGGATGTTTATACTTGCGAAGAAGTGTTCAACAAAGAAAAAAGACATCCAAGCAATGTAAGTTAGGCAGACATGTTACTTAGGGAAAGTCCCTTTCTGAGAGATCAGATAAATATTATTAAATGTATGGCAAAGCCATTTATAAACTGAATTTAATTTGCTCGGCGCCTGAAGTAATATATGTAATTATACACATGACTGACCTTCAATGCATAGACATTGTATGAATGTCAGCAAACAAGTTATTTGTTCTCCATTGATTTTAATGCTGTTTGATCTTTTGATCTCTTGAGTCTAGGAAGTTTGCAAGAAAACGTGTAGATCATTATAATCTACCGCTTCCCTCGTTGCACACCCACGTTTATCTATAAAAGGAGAGGAGAGGGCGTGTGGACGGGTGGTTTATGGAAATCGCCTTTACTGACCACTGACATCTCACCTCCAACGGACTGGGTTCCACTCTCGGACCCTGCAAACTTAGGTATGTGAGAAAACCTACCAGTAATTTCTTGTTAGTCTGTCGCTCTTTCCGGGTTCTTCCTCCACCAGACACTGACTGTCATGTATGGCCCATCATGTGCTGAAAACAGACATGAAACCTACAAGCACAGCACACTTAATAATGGAATGCACTTGTTGATGATATCTTAGCAGAGGAACTACCTATGTTTAGATGTGTCATAGATGTTGGAGTTGTATTCATCGCCGGGGAATTAGGTGGGCAAAACGATTTATTGTGAGAATAATGAAGAGAAAATAGTAGAAGGGAAGAGAATCATCCTAATTAATAATTTTCAAAATCGCAGTAAATATTAATTGCTTATTTTGGTAAAAATGATTTTGAATTTCGAAATAATTTTGCTGAAGAGATAGAGAGGGTAGTGAGGAAGAGAGATGCAGGAATCATTGAAAGGAACTTCAATTTCGTTCATTGACTTTTAATTTATGTGGTTCATCTTAAAGGATATTTAGGCGTTATTGATGGTTATATTGTAATTATTTTATTCCTATAGCCAAATATTAGATACATGGGTAATTACATTTGAACATAAAATTCTATCTTTTGTGATTTAATTGTTATTAGAATCATGCATGTATCAAAATAGAAATATATTGTGTAATTGTGCAAACTTTTGTAACATAATTTTCAAGTAGATTCTGTCGGTGTCAGCCTGACAATTAATAAGTAGGTTTGACGTATGGGTTAGACTCGCCATAAATGACTGACTGCGAGGGATGGATCTGCTCTATCTGGGACATGAAATGAATTTTAATTAGGACTCGCTCCTTTTGCTGTTAGAGACAGAGTGCAATGTTAACGCAAGATCAATAGTGGTAAATGTCAAGAGATGAGACAAACCAGGGACATTTTTAGGAAGCCGTGGCCATTTGAAACAGGAGTCATAAAGTTATATTCTCTAGAACAGTTATTAATAAAGGCGGTCTAAACACGATTGTTCTAACTTTGATGTAAGCGATAAATGTTTTGGCGGTTTAAAGAGGTGATCCTGACTGGCTAATCTAATCGACGGGGTTTGTGTTCCCAACGGAATTCATTGGCTTTTAAAGTAATCTCCCTCGCGATATTAATTAGTCCATGATTTTTGTCTGAAGAGGGGGAATTTCTAAGGGACTCTGAGGAAAATTAATAAGTAATTTCTCTCGTTAAATAAATCAGGCAAGGGACAAGTGGGTCTGGAACTTTGAGAGACCCGGAGCTAGAGAAAAGACAGAGGGAATTCTCTGAAATTAAGCGAGTGTTATGCTTTGTGCAAGGTATGCTGAGAAGTGATTTTTCTATGTCTGGAAATGTATGTCAATGAATCGCTAATTAACAAAGTATCAAAGTTAGGACAAGAAGTGAAGTCCATAAAATTGTGCTAAGAAGTTGTGAATTCTCTTCAGCCGAGAATCTAGGAACGTGTGCCGAATGGCATAGTTCAGCTGACATTTTATAGCCACAGCGGAGTGAGATTGTTTATCCAAGACGGCTAATTATATCATGGTCTCAGCAGGAATGCAAGAGCTGCTAGAAAAGACATACATCCACGTTAACTGGGTTGTAAAAGTGTGTATTCGGTTGTGAACTGACCACAGCATAATTCTGTTGACTTTTGATAGACGATATATGACGCAGAAAGTGTGGGAATAGTGTCTGATCCACGGAGAAGAAAAAACCTGACATGCATTTAGGTTGGGTACTATATCTTTATTTGAAGCAAAATAGCTCCATACCTGACTGCACAGTGGAAAGACAGCGTAGTCTGCAACCAAGAGGTTGATGACCCTAA
Organism: Megalonaias nervosa; assembly: GCA_016617855.1. Lineage (NCBI taxonomy): Eukaryota > Metazoa > Mollusca > Bivalvia > Unionida > Unionidae > Megalonaias > Megalonaias nervosa. The sequence goes on along the minus strand of JAECUM010070878.1, from coordinate 16,868 downwards.
AAGAGGAGAGAGAGAGAGAGAGAGAGAGAGAGAGAGAGAGAGAGAGAGAGAGAGAAGAAAAACATTATCTCTAAGAGAAAGAGAAAGTGAATCATTCAAATGTCATTTTCGATTTCATGTTGTTTATGTAATTGATTAAATTATTTTTCACATACGGTGGCTCATGTTCTATTCTGTATCTCTGCTCAGATCTCTCTTATTCTATCCCTTAATTGCATTTTCATAACTTATTGTATTGTTTACTCGATCTGGGCAATAACACTGTGATCGATCATCACCTAGATAATGATAACCATTAACTATAGAGAGTGGGGGAGATCACAAATCATCCGAACATTAAGCGTGTATTATTGCAAATGGTCTGCTGCTCTTATATTAACATTATATATTATTTCTCACACAGTCGGTACAGTTTACATATAGTGTGTGCAGGATAATATCTTTTATATGACAACATTTCCCTTACCTTCTGGAATTTTTGAGTTTTACTATTACTGTCATCATTTTGGCGGCCGTCTTTCGAATCTATTGCTTAGAGTGCATTGGGAGAATTAGTCACTTGGTTTGTCGGAATATGGCCTATTTACTCCACAGTGTCTTCTTGCAAATTAAACTAAGGGTATCGTTCAATGAATAGAGGTCTGCTGGGCAAAGCTTGTAACATAGAATCCACCCCACGACAAGCGTCGTTGAAATATTTACTTATAGAGGTAAAGTTTAGAGTAAAATTTGCCGGTTTAACTACTGACAATAACGATCATGGACTGCATTAACAAACTAGCAAAACTCTCCCTCATACAGTTAAAATTACCAATTAGTAAATACAGTTGAAATTTTCAATTAGTAAATACAGTTGAAATTACCAATTAGTAAATACAGTTGAAATTACCAATTAGTAAATACAGTTTAAATTAACAATTAGTAAATACAGTTGAAATTACCAATTAGTAAATACAGTTGAAATTACCAATTAGTAAATACAGTTTAAATTAACAATTAGTAAATACAGTTGAAATTACCAATTAGTAAATACAGTTGAAATTAACAATTAGAAAAACCTCTGTCATAAAATTGAAATAAGTGCTACAATAATTTTCAATCAAAACCATCCATGAAGGAATGTATAACTATGTGCAGATATTTTCCTTCCAATATAACTGGCTTTAGATGCGCAACCATAGGTGAAGAAGACGCAAATGTCAACCTGAATATATTTTCACTTAGGATATCCCCGGAAGGTAGAGTGAATAAATTAACCAATCAGAACAGTCATTTGCATCCAAGATTAGGGGCAAACTAGCTTTATAAGATCATAATCTCCATTACAACACTACAAGTGCATAATAATGATGAGTAATGCAAATCGATTTGTAATACGATTTACATTACCTGCAGGCAATACACAATACATATGTTGTGGAAGATTCTAGTACTCATTATCCACACACTTTCGAGTCGAAGATACCCTTATATATATATATATATATATATATATATATATATATATATATATATATATATATATTGTAATAAATTTTGGAGTAGCGCATTTGGTTATAGTGCCCCGTTTAAGGAATTCTTAGATTTGTGTGATTTTACTTGTTTGATTATTGGAATTCGGTGCAATGGAAATATTCCGTAGCCCGAAATAATTAGCCAAACGTCACGGAGAGAAAGTGTTAGTGAGTTTCCATGATGCCATGGTCAGTGAGTAGCGAATTAGACCCAAACCGCATGACAGTCCCTGTCATAATACAGTCCTTAATAAAATCTAGTAGTGTACCTTGGTGTTGTGACTGCAGTGGCAGTATTTACGGTAGGAAACCGGTAAATTACACAATGGAATAAAATGAGAAGGGACTCTGCAGATACCGTTTATGTCGCCATGGTGGCAAATGTGATGTAGTTGTATTGGCGTAATGTGCCTTGGAACCATGGATTGACTGGCCTAAGGTGGCGTAGTTAAAACAGTTCCCTGTGGTAGGGGATATTTGTAGAGTTTCTACGGCGTGAACTGCAGACGGTACGGAAAGTTGATGAAGGGAAAACTATGCAAACGTGCGGTTGATAGATATTTGGCAAGTTGGGAAATCTGTGGTTTTACATTGATTAGAGTAAAATTTATGTATAGAATGGACACGTCCGGCTTTCTAACTTACAACTGAAGTTGTATAGAAGTCTTTGGAAATTTGGGGTAAACTTATGACTTCTAGCGGGAATCGCGCCAGGGTTTGACACCGCTCGGTCAAGCAAAGACCCCTGGCTTGTAACAATATATATATATATATATATATATATATATATATATATATATATATATATATATATATATATATTAACCTGTTCTACGACGTCCTGAGCTAAACAATTATTTTGTCAGGGAAAGAACAGCGTCAATAAGAAGATAAAATCCCAACAATAAAAGACTTCGGATGTTAACAGAATCAAAATGTGAAATGTATAAATTATACATATATTTGTTTCGGGTCAAGAGCAGGAAAAGTGGATTAAAACATAAAGATGAGTTAATCCCAAGTAAATGTGTGTGTTATCCGTACAGGGAACAAATTCCATTTGACCTTATTCCAAACTAAAGACAATGGACGGAAAAATGCGTGTCGTAAAGCAATGCCTTCTAAAACATAAAATTAACTACAATTTGTTTTTATAAATGTTTGACAAAGCCATTTATACATTGGATTAAACATCCTAGACTTGTGAAGTAAGTACTACACCTAATAATACACAAGGATGAGCTGTAGTGCATACATTTTATTGAAATGCTATAGCAAACTAGTCATTTTATTCCCTTTTGGTACATTTGAGTCTCCGACGTATGCAACAAAAAGTGCAGATCGCTATATCTGTACGTCCCCTCGTTGCACATGCAAGTTAATCTTTAATGGGGAGGGGGGGTGTTGGGCGAGTGGGTTACGGCGCTCAGCTTTACTGACCACTCATCACTGACATCTGTCCAATATCACTTTTACTAATGACTCCCATCTTAAGTCTGTTCGAATCGGTTCGAGTCTCGGGTGAAAGCTTGCCAGTAACTTCCTGGGTTCTTCCTCCACCAGACATACTGGCCGCCTTGTATAGTCTACAATGTGCTGACAAATGACGTTAAATCCACAATAACACTACACTTATCTATAATGGAATGCACTTGCTACTGTTATCCTAACAGAGGAACTACATAAGTTCAAATGTGTCATACGTGTTGGAGTGTTATTCCTCTCCGGGAAATGGGGGTGGGCAAAACGATGCAGATGATAATAATGCAGGGAGGATGGTGGAACGGAAGGGTATCATCCTTTTTTTTTTTCTTCAAAATCACAGTAAATATTAATTGGTCATTTTTGTTACACCGATGTCGATTATAACGATGACCTTGTTATATCGACGTTTAAACTGATTTTGACTTTCAAACAGATTTTGCTGATGAGAGAAAGTGTGTGTGTGTGGAAGGGTGGGTGGGTGAACGATGCGCGAATCGCTGAACGGAATTTAATTTCTTTCCTTGACTTAATTGTATGTGATTCATCTGAAAGTTTTTTTATGCATTACTCATAGTTATAAGTGTACTAATTATTTAATTATTATACCTAAATATTACGTATTCTTCATTTGAACATGGCATTGTTAGAAGAATTATACATGTATCACAATTCAAAAAGTTACTTTAGTGGAAAGTTAGGAAAGTGTAAATTGTAAATGGTCTGCTGCTCTTTCATTACCTTTATGTGTGTATGTGTGGGTGAACTTATTTAGTTTATTTAGGCATGATAAGAACTTGATGACATGTTAAAACAGTCATTCAATATAACAAAATTCTTCTAAATCATTTATATAATAATACAAGCTAAGGAAACGTTAACGTAAACTATACACGAGTGATCAAATATAACATGCCTTCTTCTCAGAGACTAAGTTCCATTTCATAAATGGACATACATACATGCATGCATACCTACCTACATGCATGCATGCATACATACGCACGCACACACGCACGGACGCACACACACACATATATACATACATAAATACACTGAGAGCATATCTAATATAGGCTAGGAAAGCAGTAGGTTAGAATTCTACTCAACACACTATCATTCATTAGTTTAGCCTATTAAATTCTCGACAACCTGCCACGTTACCGTTCATTCTCGCAGCTAATGAAATTCTAGACGAATATGGCAAAGAGCGGCAAGTCTGACTTTAATACTGTACCGTAGTACACACATTACAGTGTTAGAACTCCAATATTGTACCGTAGTATGCACATTGCCGTGTTAGAATAGCATTAACAATCACGCAAAAGTCTACCTCATGCAGTGGAAATAAGTGAGATTTTAATTTTTCAATCAAACCAAGCCTTTGGGGATTTACAGGGAATGTATAACTATGTGCAGAAAAGGCGGCATGGGACATGTTTTGTTTAGAGGCGCAACCATACGTGAAGAAGACACAAGTGTCAACCTGTATAAACTTTCGTGGAGGGGATATCCCCGGAAGATAGAGTGAAAAAACGAACCAATCAGAACAATCAGTTTCATCCCAGTATAGTGGCAAACTATCTTATAATCTCCATTACAATAAAAGTACATCATAATGATGAGTCACGTAAATCGATCATAAATATTGAAGTACAGTACATGTTGTCAATACACAACACATATATGCCATGGAAACTACTAGTACTTTTATCCACACACTTTCGAGTCGAAGATACTCGTATTGTATGTTCGTCCGTCTATTTCTCGTTTAAACGCTACTATGTACCTACCTATATAACTGAGAAGAAATTCAACTGGCTCGCAGTTCTCGTGTCGCGGTATTGTGACGATTATAAAACGTGGTATTGTTATTGGTTCCTTCCTTAGGTCTCTAGGGATTTGATAAATGTCGGTTCTACAAATGTCTATTACAGGAGTATTTCTATATAATCTTTCTTAAAAAAAAACCCCTAAAAGAATGCTACCATTACAGAAAGACATATCAAATATGTAACAGATGTCTGCTTATGAAAATATGTCCTGTCTCCAGGTGATCAAATCCGAACAACGAATTACAAATTAAGGTATGACAGCATTCAAATCTACCATTCTTCACACAAAGAAAAGAGGTTGTTGCTGTTGTTGTTGTTGTTGTAGGGTTTAACGCCGTTTTTCAGCACAAGATAGGCTATACATGGCGGCCAGTATAAATGGTGGAGGAAGAACCCGGGAAAAGAACCACCGACCCAAGTGAAGCTACTGGCAAGCTTTCTCACATAACCACATTGGCCGAGCCCGAGACTAGAACCCAGGCAGACAGAGGTGAGATGGCAGTGATCCGTAACGGTGAGCGCTTTAGACCACTCGGCCACTCGGGACCCCAGGAAAAGAGGTAACTGCGATACTGAGGTTAGAAACAAAACTATAAACGGTGCTTAAATTTCTAGCACACACATCAGCTGAGATCAAGGCAAAAGGCAATGTTGAACTAAAAAAAAAAATCTATTCAAGCAAAATGAGGGTAAGATGCAGGTAGCATTTATTTTAGTCCGTCCACATCGGCTTTGGGACCACAATAGGTCCAAGCGTTACACAGAGGTTTGGGCTATAACGTTCCGTCATAGTGACAATAGGTTTAAGCATTGCTCAGAGAGTTGGAGCAATGCACGTTCCATCATAGTAACACTAAGTCTAAGCGGTACTTAGTGGGTTGGAATATTTACACGTTCCATCATAGTAACACTAAGTCTAAGCGGTACTTAGTGGGTTGGAATATTTACACGTTCCATCATAGTGCTTTTAGGGAATATGGTGATGTCAGTTATATCATGGAGACTAGCCGATAACTGACATGCAATGTTTAATCTATTGACAGTGCTAAGCTGGCAGCTAATGGGAATGTAACGATAAGCGAATTACCTAACTGGGACAATATTACGAAATGTATTTGTTGACTCAATCCTCTCATGTAGATGTAAGGGTGTAGCACAGTGTCATCTTGTATTTCCACTGTTTATTTCGTATAAACCTGACTAAAGCAACATTTGATCACGCCAAACTTTGGTAAAGATAGGTACTATTTTCATTACATCAATCAGCGTTATGCTACCTATTCTAGGGCATCGATCAATGTTGTACTACCTATTCAAGGACATCGATCAATGTTGTACTACCTATTCAAGGACATCGATCAATGTTGTGCTACCTATTCTAGGACATCTATCAAAATTTCAATCTACTGCCAATATTATGGGTGAACAAAATAAGAGTACTCATACCAGAACAGCGAATAGCAGTACACACAAGCACGTGTCACGATCTCGGCCAGTTCGTAGTAAATGTAGTATCAAATCACCCATGTTCTGAATACGTCTTAAAGTGATATTATTGGTGGAGCAGAGGTCAGAGGTGGCAAAATTCACAAGTGTAACACCAATAGTTACGAATCTGCTACATGTGTCGTGAGTTAGAGAAGAATGGAGCAGAGCAGAATGGAGAATGAACTTAGAGCAGAATGGAGAAAGCAAATTTATCTTTTTCATTGCTGAATAGTCTATGCCTTTTCACAAAAAGGGTAAATAAACCAAAAAGGAAATAACTGATTGACAAATTTTAAATAGCAATTTGGAGTCTTCGTATTAACCAGTGATTGGTATTATCTTTATGCTATGTATTACCCAATGAATCAAGCCAATATTCTATAATAATAATTATTATTGTACCCATTGTTTTATCCATTAACCTTACATTGTCAGAATCGTACAATTTCACCATATTGCACCGCTTCATACTGCACGACATGTGTTTCTAAACATAGTATCGAGTGGTAGGAACATTTTATTGTAAGCAAACAATTGACACATTGGATTTATTAGATCTGTCTGTGGATGAACTAGTCAAATTGTCCAAGCCTTTTTTGAAAGTAGAAATCATAAAATTGAACAGCTGAATGAATTCATGGAGTCTCAAAAGAAACTTTCAACCAAGCAGGCGAGTGAACGTGATATCCACAATGTCCAACAATGACTTTATGACCAAAAACGTGAGACACGCTGCATTGTAAACATCATTCCAGATCATTTAAATACTTATTTTGCAGAAGTGTCCATAACAATTCTCAAATCGAATGGTTCAGTCTAATAGCCGTGCTCCCTAGAGTCATTTAAAAATAGCATAGAGAGGTATTGTAAGGCTAAGGGTTATCACGTCTATCTTGGGGACCGCCCTTTTCACAGGTCAGTCCAAGCACTACATCTGAAACATATGCAACTGAACAAAGTGGGTTTTGGTAAATGGCCATTTCCATATCTGAATAGTATGTCTTTAAGTTTCGAACCCATGTAACGGTAACCGACTCGTCCATTTCTTTCAGCATAATATAACATTGTCTTGGATATCGGTTATTACCCATTCTAATCAACTTAATCAAGTACTTAATACATTTACAATAATCATTAAAGACAAAAAGGTAGCCTTCCACATTCTCTTCATGGTAAAAAGGAGTACTATGACTCGGAAGTTTTTTCAGAACCTATCATGTACCTTTTCAATTGTATGTGAATATTTCATATCCCCAATTTTTTAGCGGCATAGGTTAATAAAGGAGAGATCATTGCACCAAATAGTTTGAAAGCTTCTGTTACGGAAAATTTACTTAACTTATTTTGAATAATGCTCACAGTATGTAGAGACTTGTTTCGTTGAATTGTTTTAGGGGCGAAATATAATTCCATGTATTTTTCTGGTTTGGATATGTTTACCTTCATAATACCAATTTTCTTTACTCCTCAGAAACCCACCGTTTCTGAAAACATTAATGTTCTTTTATCTAAATTAACACACATTCCACTGTTTTCACAACATGACTTCACAATATTAATTTGCCTTTGTAAAGAACCTAATGTATCAGCACCGTTGACAACTAGCAGCAGGGAGGGTGAACAGACCATTTTTGTTGGAGACCTTATTTATGAAAAATAAACCTTCCTACGAAAATGAAATCTCAAGGTCAATAATGTTAAACCAAAACCTCTAACCGACCGAGATTTCTTTAATTGGGTTAGCTCATTTTGTTACATCATCTGACGCGCGTTTTTATTTTCAGGCATGTTTCGTTTACGTGTTGGTCACTCAACGCTGGTCGTTCACCCTCCCTGCTGCTATAATTAAATCATTATTGTTATATCAATAATGATAGGAGAATCTCACACAACTAGATTAGCTCGAGAGCGACTAGAGGCAATTAAGAAATATTTACCTGTCCGTAATTCTGTCAAGCAGCAACTACAAGAACGTTAGGAGTTTCAAGTGGAATTTACAGAAGGTACAGAATAATTATTTAAACCGATTGTCGAACCAACAAAGAAAATTGTTACGGCAACTGAGGCAACACAGAAAGCTCTTGAAGCATTACCTGTTGATATTGCTGGCCGTATTCAAGCAGCTCAACCACCACCATCACAACCAGAACTAATATAATAGATAAATTTACGCCTGAAGGTATTGCTGCTATCAAGGACCCAAACCAATTACTTGATATTGCCGCGTTTGGATATGATGACAAAAAAAAATATGTAAAACCAGAATATGTTAAATCTCTAAAACGTGCTGATTGGATCAAGGATGTATATCGCATCACTACTGATACTCCGGAAATCAGATCTGAGGAAGATATTAGAAGTTTTAATAGATTTGATGAGATTGTATATAAGCATATATAAAAAGCTAAACAACCACCAGAAAAATTAAAACAATTTAAATTACCACGATCATCACCACAACAATTATCACCATCACCACAACGATTACAACAACGAGAACAACCATCACCGCAACAAGAACAACAATTTCGAGAAATGATGAAACGATTGCAATCACCACGACAACCAGTCAGAACAACAAGTGAGGAAGAATATCAAGATCCTCGAATCGCTAGCGATTCTACCGGCGCAACTGGAAGTGGTCTGGGGAGTGGCCTTATTACTTGTCCCAATAACGTCCTTGCTGATGTTGATCGACTAGAAATTCTCATTGTAGGAAAACGAGCTGGCAATAATTCCCCAGAAATCATTAATGAAGCAGCTGATATTTGTCAACGATTATTTACAGGTGGTGTTATGGATATTAATGTATATCGGTCCCTTATTAATGAAATCAGTGACAATGTCACTTATGATTATCATAGTGACTGAGTATGTAATTAGATGCAATTAGTGATAAAATCACTTAATAATAATATGATCATACATAATACTAATAGACCAACCATGATCAGGGTAATAAATTCACAATTACCAGTATACAACACGACCTACGGAGATGGACTAGGCGATGTTGTTCAAGGTCTATTTAGAAGGATAGCCCCAAAAGCAATACCGCTTGCAAAGCAACCGGGAATGAAAGCTATTGACGTTGTTCGTGATAAAGGTATTGGCGCTGTTGGTGATGTTGAAGTGACGCGCGCAAATGTCAGTAAAATAATAAATCAAGCTGCTAATCAAAAACTAGCAGAGTTGGCTAGTGTACCAATGTCAGAAAAAGAAAAAAATATAACCGCTAGTCTGATAGCAGGAAGCGGTTTTCGTGTTAGACGAAGACGATAATAATAAAGATGTTCAAGCATATATCTGATCCCGCGTTTGACATGGATGCACCAGTTTTAAAGATGAATCTGTGCGCGATTATCAATATTATTCTTATGATGCACGAGAGCCAAATCTACGTGGGCAAATTGAGATACAAGTTCAAGATACAAGCAGATATTTCTTACCCGCTGAAGCATTTATCGAGGTTGAAGGTGAAATTTGAAGAACAGATAATACTGAATACTCCGCTGATATTGGTGTTAGTTTTGTTAATAATGGCATCATGGCATTGTTTAAGAGCGCTATATACATGATTGATGGAAAAAATATTGAAACAATCCATAATGATGTTGATGTTTCCACGACGATACTTGGTCTTGCGCGATATAGTGATGATTACTCAAAATCAGCTGGTCCGTCAATGATGTTTGCAAAGGATACTTCTAATTTTCCAGAGTATCAACAATATGAACTAAGACGACCAAGAAACTTCGCCAACAACGCTGATGCTGATGTGTGGCCGGTGGTTCATGGTGCTGATCCAGATTTTAACTTAGGATTTAGATCACGTCGAGCAATGTTAAGCGGTAATAGGAGAGCATTTTCATGTGCGATTCCATTATTACATATATTTGGATTCTGTAGAAATGTTAGAAAGGTTATTTTTGGAGTTAAACATACAGTTGTACTTGTAAGAAAAGGTACCGACGATGATGCGATATGGCGACCACCTGGTGATGCTGGAAAAGTAATACTAACAAAACTTTCTCTGTGGATGCCAGTAATGACTCCAACAATAGCTGAATAAGAACACCTACTTTCTTTTATGAGTCAAGGTGGCAAATCAGCGCTGTCATGGTTAACAATGACTACAGATGCTGTACAAAGTGCAGTTAATGGTTTATATCCATGGCAAATAGCATCACAGCAAGGTGTTTCAGCACCAAGACATATATTTATTGCATTACAAGATGCTGCACGAGTAAACTCACAAAATCTAAGCATAATGATATTTGATAAACTCGGTGTTTCTGAGGTTTCTTAAAGGATAAACGGACATCAAAAACCAGCTGAAGATATTTTATTAAATTTTGAACAAAATCATGTTGCGCGTGCATATCATCGATTAATGACATTCATGGGACGTGATCAGAATATTGATTCTGGTTTACAAATATCACAGTTAGATTTTACAACATTATATCCGATTTATTACTTTTCGCTGGAACATTTAGATTTAACCAGACAGTCGGCCGTTGACATATATTTTCGACCTCATGTTAACAGAGATGTTGGAGCTATTGCTAATTACAGAGCAATCGCTGTTATACTCAACGATAAATCAATGCTACTTGAAGGTGTTGGTGGACGATCGAGAGTCGTTGATGCCCCGGTAGAAAACATGTAAATAGAACGCAGAGCGTTCTGACCCTGATTTAAAATCAGGATGATAATTATAAATGTCATATCAACATGTTAATGTCAGTCTGACTCCTGGTCAGATTAAAAGGCTACAATCATCATCAAAAAATAATTGTGCGGCAAAAATATCACTGAAGCGAGAACAGATCGCAGGTGGTCCGAATAAGCTATCATTATCAGAACGCCAGCATAGGCAATTCAGTGAAGCAAAAAAATCAAATAAAGGTATAAAACTTAATCTTTCTGCGGGTGTCATTAAAGACATCGCTAAAACGGGTGGCATATTTCCACTTCTTGCCGCGTTACCAGCGATAATAGCCGCTGCAGCCCCAGCTGTTGCAAAAGCAGCTGCATTAGGCGCTGTTGGAACCGCTGCTGGAATGGCGTTAAAGAAAGAAACGGGTCAAGGAATTATGCACGCAGAAAACTTAAAGAAAGATCACGGCCAAAACAACACGGAAGACGTCTAAGAGCTCCAAACGTGCCACAGCCGGGCCGTCTAAGATTATCAGGTCCAGTATACGGTCGCGGTCTAAGATTGCCAGGGACCCCATATTCGCGGTACGGAAAAGGTCTAAGACTGCCCCGGTGACTTCGTCATCGAGTTCGATGATTCTTCCTATGTCTAATTTTGATTTACTTAATGCTGCTAAGCAACTGAACATAAAAAACTTTAGAGGTGTTTTTATGCGTGATCAATTACCTACCGTTGCAATGCAACATGAAACTGGTATTATTAATCTCGATAAAACCTCTGGCCCAGGTACTCATTGGGTGGCATATGCAATTGATCCACGTGGAATTGTTTATTTTGATTCGTATGGGTTGGCGCCACCAAAAGAATTTTTAAAATATGTTAGCACAGTACGAAGTACTGCTATGCAAAGTAAGAATTTGATGCGTTCTAAGATCTGGTATTCAACATTACCAACACAAAAATTAATGGATCCGCCAATATGTGGTCGAGAAGCACTCGCTGTACTTGATGCTGTATCAAAATCAACAACGCCATCTCATAAAGTCGTGCATGAATATAATACGTTGTCACATTTAAACAGACATTAGTAAACATAATGGTAGATATTTATGGAAGATCTTCTAGCGGTAAAGATCAGAAAGTCGATTTATCTAAATATGCAACTCTTGATCAGCTCAGAAATGAAATCGATGATTTGTTAAATATCACAAGTGTGGATCAAAATGAAGTGGTTATTTTTCAGGATAAACAAGGACGATTAAAAACAAGTAATATACAACTGTCAGATGTACTTATACGAATTCCCACCGCGGTTATTAATAATAACGTTACTGTTGCTGATCAAGGTAAAATACAAGATTCCGGTAAGTCAGTTAACGATTTTATCAAGCGAGCTGGTGATTTATTCACCGGTACATTCTCATGAATCAAAATAAAATTACATACCTTGGAGACCCAACCGCAGATACAGACGCAGCAACAAAAAAATACGTCGATGATCAAGAATCTAAGTACGTATTAGTCAACGGTGGTATAATGCGTGCATTTCTCAACATGAATAATAATGGTATTAATAATCTTAGAACACCAGAATCAGATTTCGACGCTGCAACGAAAAAATACATCGATGATATCGCTAGCGATCAAGTGACATCATTAACAACAATCAACGATGAAATGACCGCATTTAGAACTGATTTTTCTAATCACGTACAAGCGTTCCTGAATTTTCGTAGAAACATAAACAGATCTATTAATGAATTTTTTGGAAGTCCACCAACTGTTGACATAAAACTTGCTGACATTAACACAAAAATCAACGATATTGTTAGGGGAATCCCTAATATTATTGAAAAAACAAATCTAATAACAGAGTTACTTATCAAAATTCCTCACCAGAACACGCTGCGTTCTCTTGTGTACACAGTAGCATCAGGATCATCAACATGGACACCGCTCGATAACACTCTCGAACATACCGCAGAAGTAACTGGGTTATACAGGCTGTCTATGTACGGTTTGGAAATCACTGCGGCCACTTTATCATAACCGAATGTACATTATAATCCTCTACTGGTGATGCTAAATAAGAACATCAAAGAAACATTTACGTTGACATCAACGGAAATGCCCCCGAGACATTACTGGTGGTGTCTGGAATTCGTAGCTGAAACTTTTCAAGTAATTACTTAATTAAATGACAACGTCATTGTATAATGAATCAAACCCTAGTGACGGAGTCACTTACCGACGTTCAACGTCACAGATACAATCAAGTATGTGAGTGCCAAACCAAACTAAAAAATATCATCGACGATTATACAGTAAAAGTAAAAAAATATCGCAGACATATGGTTGTTATTGATATAATTGTTTACTCAGTTTCTGCTGTTATTGCTGGAACCGGATTATTATTATCAACAATAACAACGACAGCGCCTGCAGTTGTAACAATTGTCGTTTCAACTTCAACAACTATCGCAGTCATTCTCAGTATTATCGCTAAGAAGATATCTACATGTACAAATGATAAATTACACTAGTATATAATGAAATTACACACAGTAACAACATCTTATTCTAAACTATCATCGTATCTTTCGGCGTACCTCAGCGATGGTAAAATATCTGATGAGGAGTTCGCAACGATAATGAAAACCTATGATGAAGCATTTAGTGACAAAGTCACTTGTGATAAAGTGGAAGATTGAATTCCCGAGAGAACGCTCTGCGTTCTATTAAAATAATAACAGTAATAATAATGTCAACGTTAGAACTATTACAACAGATCGTCACTAATACAACGCCGTCAAAAACTACAATGATATCATTAAGTTCGGCCAATCCTGAATTTAGCGTTAACTTTCCAACTGCAATTTCAGCAAGTGAAATAGGATTAGCACAATTACGAGTTTATCATAGCTGGCCAAATATCAGGTCAAAATCGTTTGGTGGACTACCAACAAAAAATTCACTGGTATTTGCAAATAAGAATACACCTGATGGAACTCCTGATTGGCAAGTTGTTGGAATTTCAACGGGCAGTTATCAAATAGAACAGATTAATGATGAGTTCCAACATAGAATTAAATCTATTACAGGAAAAGAATCCAAAATAGCAATTACTGTTTACGAACCAACATTATCAGCGGCGATTGAAATAAATTCCCCTGATTATGTTGTAGATATTTATCAGTCATCGGTCAGATCGGTGTTAGGATGGCCTGATGTTCCCCCAGATCAAAGGTCAAATGGAATTCCAGAACCAAAACTAGAAGAATTTAAACAAGTGAAAAAAGATTTAAGGAGATTCCCAATTACAGAAAAATGTATCCATGGACCGTCAATGAATTTTTTATTGATAACGCTGAAAGTATTCCTGATCTAAGAGAAATTTACACAGAGGGACCTCCAGAATGCCTTTTTAGTAAAATACCTATCACTGCTGTAAATAAAGCAATAAATGATGAATTTAATTATTTTTTCAATGTTATTAAAAATCATGTTACTAACATAATACAACATTACAGCAACGACACAAAAGAAATTATCCTTGAAGGAATTCGACATTTAAATTCAATATCATATGATTTTAATTATCTTAAGCACATTTTAACTAGAAATGTATATTATCATCTCAGATCAGTAATTGTTGTCCCTGATAATGCTAAAGAAATAGTATTAAATAATCTTATATCTGAAGTAAATATTCCTGATTTTATTAATATCGATGAATATTTTCCAAAAATACTTGAATCATGGAGAAAAATAGTCCCGCCATCGATTATTCTTAAACATAATAACGATCCATACGGTGGCGGCCGTCGTATCTCACCTGGCATTGTTAATATAACATCAACGATCGAAGTCAATCTATTATGTGAGGTAATTGATGGCAGCTATCAAGTAGATCTTTCAAAGTCTAGCCAGGCCCAGCAAGGATATATATTATATTCATTTAGTCCTCAAGCGCCACCTGGGTGGTTAATTGTATCTGAGCCAATTAACCCCGTTTATCTACGTGTACATAATCCGTTATCATCAGGAATACATTTCAAACTTACAGACCAGACTGGACACATTTTGGATTTGCGAAATGAGGTTTTAAGTATTAATCGATATATACGATCATAATGCGTCATCGTAAAATAACAAAACAAAAAATATCCGAATCTAACTCGGATCAGAAAAAAATTTTTTTACTGGGGTAAATCGTAATTATCATTATCATAAAATATTATTATAATTATAAGTAAATAAACTGTATACTGTCAATTTTGCCAGGGATTTTGTTTAGCCATTACCACATTGACTCCACCTTCATTATCACTTTCATTTTCACAATGCTCCCTCAACTGTCTTATACGAAAGTTTGCAATCTTTTCTGTTCGTATTCATGAGATAATTCTAACTTAATTTTGTCAATAGCTGGTGAGATAGGTACAAACAGCTTCACCTGATTATATGTAACTGTTGCCAGCGACTGTAACATTGCCTGCTGGATAAACTTCATGAATTTATAATCAGATGGCAAAGTATATCTGTTCCCTAATTTCCGTTGTTCTAATGATTCAAAATCACACAGAACATTTTCAGGATTAAGATTATCAGATATATTTACACCGTTATGTTGTAAGTTTTTAATCGCAGAAATAATAACATTAATATTTTCGGAATTCATTATATTATAAATGTTTGTTTAAAATAAAAATATTTCTAAATCAGAATGATAAAACATATTTCTGAATAATAAAAATTTATAAACATATAATCACAACACAACCCCATGTTTACTCCTAGGTTGTCAAACAACATCCTAGCAAGTTCAGGGGCATTTGAATTAATCCCCATGTGACCCCCTAGGTTGCCAAATGACATCCTAGCAGGATCAGAGGAAATTCGAAAGACGAAACGGACAGCACAGTTTTATACAACCCCATGTGACCCCCTAGGTTGTCAAAGAACATTCTTGCAGGATCAGAGGTTACATATAAACTTAATTCTAAGAACTTAACTAACTTATCCTAGGACAGCAAAGTTTAACCCCATGTGACCCCCTTGGTTATCAAAGAACATCCTAGCAGGATCAGAGGTTACATACAAACTTAATTCTAAGAACTTAACGAACTTATCCTAGGACAGCACAGTTACATATAAACTTAATTCTAAGAACTTAACTAACTTCTCCTAGGACAGCACAGTTACATGTAAACTTATCTTAAGGACAGTCACACACAAACGGGCCTTCTCTGCGTTTCAATAGAAAATTTGCACACTCTCCCCCATAATCAACCCGGGGAGTGTGAAAAAACACACCCACCAAGTGATATGGAGGAGAGTGTACAAATTTTCTATTGAAACATAGAAGGGCTGGCGGTGCCCCACTGAATAAGAGAATTTTTTGGCATTAAAATCGCCCTCGCCGACAATGTGTCGGTCACGAGAATCGAACCACGGACCTCGAGCATGAGAATCCAGCGCGTTAGCAATCGGCCACCGGACTTCATTATATATACATGTTACAAAAATTATTATATAGTTACCTACTACTTACAGTATACAGAATAAAATCACAATTATTGTAAACTGTAGTGTGGATTTCTTAATAAAATCACAATTATTGCAAAATGTGAATTTATTTCCAAAATATACACTGTTATATTGAGAAATCTATAGATATAAGACCCGCATTTCTGCCGAGTTAAAAGTCTTCATTCATCAGCCGTTGCCAAGGACACTAAAACATCGATCAGTTACATGAATACATGCCATACTTATGTCTAAAAACAACTTGCTGATGTATACATTTATTCACTGTTGAGATATATTAGCCGATATAATCTAACATAGACAATATGTGACTCAGGTTATCGGATTAGCTTGTTC
>JAECUM010070871.1:0-13354 GCA_016617855.1 Megalonaias nervosa | reverse complement strand
CTGACCTGTCTTGAGTGTAATCGACGTCGAGGCTCTGGGCGTTTACAAAATTGAGCTTGGTGGTAATTGCGTATCCTTAGGAATTACTTGCAATTGTTCACGTACAAATCCACGCTGAGGGGCTGTAGAATCTAGTCTGTAGATTGGAGGTCTACCAGTGGATCTTACCACGCTAGAAATTTTATGTGTAGTCACGCTCCAGATAGGATCGGTTGCTCTTTTTTTACCGCCTTCAAGTTCGCCGGGTTCATATAAATATCTAACTGTAACATTACCTAATACTGGTTGAGAGAAAGATTCACGTCGTTGTCCGTAGCCATTGCTACGGGGTATATATTTTTTTTTTGATCGCATTAGAAGGTTTCATGGAAGTTGCACGAGTAATTTCATTATTCAACGCAGCTATCACACTCGGTAATCTTGCAACCCATTCACAAGATCTATCCTTAAAGTCAGCGGATATTTCCCTTGCATATTGGTATCCAAATAACCGCTCAGCAAGTGTTCTATTAAAATCGTTCAACGATTGCCTGATCACGATGAATTTCAGTATGTCCTCGTCTGATTTTAACGTTATGTTTCTTTATCAACGATGATACTACTCCAAGAAATTCTTTACCAGGATCAACTTGTAATAACCGTGGCCATCGTAGACCACCACGTTGATAAATGCGCTCAAACGCAGATGCAACTTCAGATGCTGTCTTTGTTGATAATGGCTCCGCTTCTTTGTATCTACTCGCAACCTCAACGACAGTTAACGTGTATCTATACGTGTATTGACGTCTACGTGTTTTAATGGTATCGTGTGGTAAAAACAAAATATCTGCTTGATGAACTTCATTAGGAACGCTAACATCGAAATGCGCGTACTGAATTCTTTTAGGTGGACTCAGGAAGATTTGCCATATTGCCTGTTGTGCTAACCATGATGCAGCAACATCACGTGAAACTTTTGCTGCTTCGACGAGTTTACTAATCGCTGCTTTACCTCTCCAATACGTTCTCAGGGAATAATAAACAGATTCCATTATGATAGTTATATAATTTAATTGCCAGCCCCTAGCACTAGTTTACCTTTCATAGCAGATTTTACTAGAAAACTAGTGAGTTTTTCTCTGAGAGATTTATTAGGTATAGAATTTAATGCGTAAATCAATTTCACATCTTCGAGATGTCGTTGTTGCAAATCCTTACTTTCATACGCGACATCATGAGCGTGACACGCTTGATCAATCTTATTTACTGGATACTCTCATGGTTTTGGTTGATCTCGTTCGTCAAGTCGGATATCAAGTCGAGTTCCTGGACCACAATAATTATATCCGGGTAAATGTTTCTCACCAGGGTATTTAGCCCATGGAGTTCCTGGTAATTTTCCTAATAAAGCAGCGATATCACCACCTGTCTTTGTTGCAAGAGGAATAAATTTATATTTCTTGGTGCCACATTTCACACATTTCCCTGTAAGTGCGCGTCTTTTATTTTTTTTTGTTATTGTCGTTAATTCAGTAGTAGGCGTAGGTGCTCTGCATCGAACACAATATAGACTCATTATTAATTATATGGATATAATTGACTTTTCTGCGACAAGAAAACAAGAGCCAGTAAAACATCACCCGGCGCTACCAAATTCTATCAGAATGATTATAATAGGTCCATCTGGAAGTGGAAAGACGCAATTATTACTTAATCTAATAATGAGATGGCTAAAGTGGAATAAATTATATTTAGTAGCGCCATCTGTAGATGATCAGAGGTGTTATGAAGTACTTAAGGATTTTAATAAAAATGCAAAACTACTGGACGAAGACGATATTATTGATTTTATAACCGATATTGATGAAGCTCCATCTGTTGATGACCTAGATGGATTCATTAATAATCTCGTAGTGTATGATTATGTGATGCTGGACAAACAATCAAATCCAGCTAGAATATTTTCTCGCGGTAGGCATAAAAACACGGATGTGATTTATGTTACCCAGAGATATACACAAATTCCAAAAGTAATCAGAGACAACTGCAATATTTTGGTTGTGTTTAATGGCGTAGATAATTATACTCTGCAGAATATTTATTATACTTGGTGTTCAGGCGACATGGACATGACTAAATTTAAAAACTTCTTTTCAAAAGCACAAGCTGTTCCATTTGGATTTATAACAATAAATCTACATGACCCAAGATCCAGATATCGAATAGGTCTTGATAAAATATTTGGTTAATTACAGCAGCAGGAAGGGTGAACGACAAAAATCGATTGACCCGCGAGTAAACGAATCGCATAAAAATCTGAAAAAAATACGTCAACAAAAAGTAACGGAAATGAGCTAACCCAAATGATTTATTATCCGTTTTTCAAACTATATGGAAATAATAAGGTTATAGGCTTCGGTTTATGTTATTGACCTTTTTTTTCAGCCCCTGTAGGAACCTTTATTTTTTATAAATAAAGTTTCTGCAAAGTTGTAGGGTTCACCCTTCCTGCTGCTTAACTCGAGACGAATAAAATCAAATAACCCGTTAGAGTTTTCTCCCCTGTACGTTGATTTGCCGTGATTTAGACCGTGATGTGATTTAAATGTTACATATTCACTTTTTCTGACACCCCTACATGTGATTTCTGATTTTGTTAACACAACCCACACCTGAAGTAATTTTTTAAACCAACCCTCCACTATCAGAATCGAAATGGTCTCAAACATAACCTCCTACATATATTTTTTTTTAAAGTGCCGTCCCGGGGAGGGGGATATATGTTTTACTGGAACAGCCCTAAAATACTTTTGGAAGAAAACCCTTATAAAATATGTAAATCTGAAGTACAAGATGGAATATAAAAAGTAAAGATTATAAAATTCTGAAAACGTTTATGTAAAATAATAGATAAAGATAACATATCTGAAATGCTTAAATCATACGATGAAAATGTATTATATAAATCATATTGTTAAAATAATCCAAAATTGTCTCAGGTAGTACATCATCATGAACTTTCTTCATTGATTTCACATACAACTACCTATGTATCTCACAGGGTGGACAGCTTAACACTCAACACTAATGTGTTCCCTTATCAGTAGACACTAGCATGATATGGACTCTAGGATTTGCCTTTCATGAGGTATGCATAGGGTCAGAAGGTCATACCTATGTCTTATTATAAATGCTAATGAAGGCAATACAAACTGAATTCTTGATAAAAGTCTATACTTACAAAACTAGCAACCATATACAACTGCAATGATTACAAGTTCAATTTCCAGCATCTTAAACATTAAAAATATATTCCTTTTCATGTCATGTTAAAGCATGATTCCCTCCAAGGGGCCAATGCTCCACTGGCCAACAAAAAATTTCAAGGAGTCCCAGATAAGACTGTTTCTTCCTTTTAACTGCTGAATATTGAATGCAGCTGCAATGTTATCAAGATATGATAAACTTGGTAGCTATCCTTGTATATCTGAATAAATATTTTTGCAAGATCCCTGTACAGATAATACAACATTCTTTATCATGGCCTTTGACCTTAAATCTAATATCAGAGATAGAAGAGCAATGACCCTGTCTGAGATAATGTCAAAACATAACCACATAGTAAGTTTGGTTAAATCTATAATTATTATATCTTGGGGGAAAAAGTTATTGAAGTGGCATAATTCAATGTATTCTTCAGATTTATCCACAAATTGGGTTAAAAGATAAAAATCCATTTTTATTTCTGTTGTCAGGCTTGCAAGTTGGTACAGCAATAAATGTAAGTCAAAACCATTGACCTTAAATCAATGTCAAAGTGCTGACTCTTTTTCAATGAAATGCAACTAAATACAAAAGTCTGGTCAAAATTCAACTGTAACTGTATGTCAAGTCAATGCAATCATAAGTTCAATAAAGTAAACAAATGCTAGCGATGACCTTAAACTTGACCTAAAGGACAATTATAACTGGTTTTCAAAACTCCTTCACAAAAGTGTGGTATGTTGTTGGTGACATATGCACCATCTATATTCAAAACCAATTACATATTTTAAGAAGTATTTTCATGAAAACAACATGTCAGTGACACCATCCATGCAAAAGGAATAGTGAACGCAAGTGTTTTTTTTTAATCTGTGGTGCAATGTTGGAGTAGCCAAGCAAAGGGTCTTATGGTGGCATCACAAAAGTAATTCCGGCTGTTGTATCAGCATCAATTTCACACAGAAACAAAAATATATTCCAAAAAGGAAGAAGATAATAATATAAATAAAATGATTTATTTTCAAGAATCTTAATATTACAATGAGACTGAGTTCCTCTTTGAGAAATGAATATCTAAGGAAGAAATGAATTTCCATGAGTTCAAGATCATTTCTTCTTTGTGCTGAGTGTCAAAACCAACTTTGATATTCTTGAGTGATACAATTCTCAAACTAGCCATTGTGGTGGCGATACTGGATGTAAGATAGGCACCATTTTCATTTAGAACAAGCATGACAACATTAGAAGACTTTGGTAAAAAGCCCATAGCAATATAACCATTCCTTCAAGAGAATTAGTGACAACTAGATTTCCAATATGTTCATTGTGGCAGCCATACTGGATGTCTGCAAGGCAGGATTTTCATGTAGGATCATCTAGGTATCATAAGAAGTCTGTTTGTGGAAGATCCTATTTGACATGACCAATAATTCTGACACTGAAGCAATAACAAGATTTTCAAAATGGCTGCTGTGGTGGCCATATTAGATGTTATATCAGCACCATTTTCATTTAGGTCCAACCAGACATTGCAAGAAATCTTTCAGTGAAAACCCATGCTTATATGACCATTTATTCAGGAGGAGTAGTAATAACAGGATTTTCAATATTGCCACTCTGATGCCCATACTGGATGTCAAGGTAGCAGCATGTAGTTTCAGTTAGTACCATCTAAATATCATAAGAAGTCTTTTGGTGAAATCCCCATGCTCATATGGCTTTCCATTCAGGAGGATTAGCAATTATGATTTTCAAGATGGCAGCCATTGTGACCATAGTGGATGTCAAATCTGCACCATTTTCATTTAGGATCAACTAGACATCATAAGTCTTTTAGTAAATATGACTGTCTGTTTAGGAGGGAGAAGTAATGATAACATTTTTAACATGGCTACTACCATGGCCACATTGGATGACCAAGATGCATCATTTCCATTTTGGACAAACTAGAAAATCTCTTCTAAACATCCCCTCTTGATATATTCTGGAAGAGTAGCAATAACAAGATTTTCAACGTGGTGATTGTGGTGGCCATACTGGATGTCAGATCAGCACTATTTTCATTGACAACTAACAAGACACTATAAGAATTCTTTCAGTAAAACCCCCTATTAATATGAATTAATATGACCATCCATTCAACTAAAGTTCATGTTTAAAAAAATTTAAGTTTTACAAGAATAGAAGATGATAAAATTAATATGTTTATATTCCATGGTATAATCAATATGTGTATACAAAGAACGTTTAAGTCCATTGAATCCTACAAATATTCAAAAGTTTTAATTAGGAAAAATTAGATAAACATTAGATAAAAATTAGATAAACAGAAAAATGTAATTTCAAAGTATTTCTTACTAAAGGAAACTGATGTAATTTTTTATGTAGTGCAAAATATTTCATGCCCTTTGTTTATCAATTTTTGTGATTTTGTTTCAAATGATATTTTTAACAGACACATTGAAGTAAATTATAGTGTGTCAATTGGTGTTATCTTTCTTTTATTCTAATAAGAAGTTAAAAATATTATCTGGCTATTTACATAAAAAATTTTGTCTACACTTTTGGAAAAATGTCCATGATTTTATATTCAAATAAAATGAAAGAATAATTAACTTAATTTTATATTTGCTGTAACTTTTAGCAATAAGTGTAAACTGTATCTAGCATTTTAATATGTAATCATGAAAGACATGATCGCATAACACTTGGGTAGGGTTTTCACATCCACATCTCTTTCTTCCTCGTTAATATATTTTGAGGTCTCATATAATGAAACAGACCTTGAGGAACATGCAAAATGATTTCTCTAAGATTCTGGAAAATATAAACTCAACAAAGAATCTAACAATGAGGAGGAAGTTATTATTAATGAATCTGACAACATATTCACTGAAAAAAAAAATAAAACATAGGTCAGTAAAATCATAGTGGAAATTTTTACCAGAAAGGGTTGCAGTTGAGGAGAAAATTGTATTGCCAGTCAGAATCAAAATGCCATTTATGATTGCAACTTAAGTATGAGAGGAATTCTAAATGATGAAAGAGAAGGAGTACTTTATGACTGAGATGATGGAGATAATACCAAATAGTGGAGTGATTGGCATTGATATTTGCCCAGTAAATAATGCCCTAGTGAGGTATAGGGTATTTTGTTTCTACAATTTTATCTCCTCTTTCTATATTAATACAATGTATCATAGTGCCTTATATCCAATATCAAGATTCTGTTATTGTTCACAATGAAGGATGAAAAGCCGTTTACTTATTCTCAAGCGAATGTTACTGGATAGAAGAAAGGTTTACATTATTTTCCTATGCTTTCAGGCAAAGGTTTGTTAAGTTTATTGCTTTAATTTTTCTCAACAACTGAAGAAAATAACTAAATATGAAGTGTGACATTAGTTTGATGTCATGCATTCTTTGTATATGTGTGTGTGTGTTTGCAGATGACACCAGTGCTTTTAAGTCACTGGTCACCCACCAAGTGCAGTGTTTGGGAAGAAAGCCTAGGATCAAGAGAGATCCCTGTTACGACTTTATGGTTTTAAACAAAGTAACAGAAAAGAGCGAAAACGAACAATTTTTATAAAATTCAACAAATCGTTTATTTCCCTAGAATACAAAGTAAAAATTTAAAAAGAACTTACAGCATTGTGTATTAAATCCCAATAGTCCTAAACATTTTATCAAACGTATGAGTTCGAGCTGAATTCTAGTACTCTTCCAATTAAATTTCAGTAATTAATGTTACAGTCCAAGAATATTATTGAGGAACACTTTGTATTTCAAGTGAATAATAATTTGAATAAATGAATCCACCAATACGAACAACTGAACACAACAATAAAACTGATTCTGGTTCAAGATGTTAAGGTAAGAATCAGTAATTTTTTGATAAACAAGATTATATAACCCTCTACTTGACCTAGATTGCAACTACTATTTCTGAAAATACTCTGTCACTTAATGGAATTTTCTATTCTAGAAGATTCTGAGGTCAGAATCAAGACTATCTTTTAACTCAAATTCAAGTAAACATGTATACATTAATAATGATCTGAATATTTAATCTACAATCATAGAGAAATATTAGCAATGTATCATGTTGTTTATAAGTAAATGTCCCCGGTCAGGAATACAGTGAAAGTGATTTTGGACCAGGTCAAGTACTAAATACAAATATATTCATTAATCAAAGCCAACAAATGCTACAAATTCAATATTCACAACACCCAAATAATATTCTGGTCCCAGAAAAAGACGATTGAGATCGGCTAGCATCCAGACCTGATGCAGAGTGCAGGACTAAGTACACATCATCAAGAGTATTTGTTTAAGAATGTGACTGAATTTGTTGTCCTGCTATCAGGACATCCCATGTCCATGACCTCAGAGGAGTGAGGAGCTGCATGCTTTCTTCAGCATACTTTCTGTGAGACTGTTATACTGATGAAGTATAATTCTGCATTACCATATACTTATTGCCATTATTTGATTATGTTAATATGAAAACATATTTTTTCACGGAATTATAAGTTATGACTCCAGTATTCTATCCATAACACAGTTAAAAGATACATGTGACAATAATAAAAGCTGCATCATAAATATTTAAGCTTGTTAACTAAAATTTCAGCATTTAATAACTAAGATCATTTCATGCCATGAAATAAGTTTTAATGAGAAATTGCAGAAATTACCGATGCCTCTTTGGCTCAACTTATGTAACCAATTCATCCATTACATTACAGTTTGTGCAATGGTGCCCTGACATCATGATGTTGCACTCTGAAAAGGTATGCATTCCCTCTCAAGCCCATGGATAAAGAAACTGACACACTATGCAAACAAGTAAATATCAAATTTTATGTCATAAGACTGGTTTTACCCACAAAATGGCTCATATATATACATATATATATATATATCTATATATATATAGATATATATATACCACTCCCTCGATAACTCGCGCACAACGGGGTCCACAATCATAGACCGCGTTATAAGTGAGGGCGCGAGTTACTGAGGGGCATCGAGAAAACAGCGGGGGGTGTTGGGGTTAGGGAACATCTCTGTATAATGACTGAATCCTCATTTTACATTCACGTCGATAATAATTTTTAATAACGCACTTTATCTAATGAAGTTTGTTCGTTATTCTGTTTAAATAACATTTATTTTCAAAATCTCGAACATGTGAAAGATCGTTCCAACTGGTTTCAACAACCATTACGTTTACACGAAAACATGTGTGTATTACGTCACTGCTTTTTGTTTTCTTGATGAGTCTGGTTCCCGGAGTGGCATGGCATTGTAACCTACCAAATTGGGAGTGAAAAGAGCAGGGAACTAGACTAACTGTTGATAACCACCAAACAAGATTCCTTTTGTTCAAAAAGCAAGCGAAATTTTCGTGAGACAATCATCTACGTCGAATCTCAATTTTTGTGCTGTTCAATTAGTACAGTATTGATATCTTGATTTCATTGGAAGTAATAATGAAACTTTTTATCATTCTTGAGGATATCTCAAAGTGCCAGTTCAAGAATTCTCTGAACTCGCTTGCCCACAATGGTCCGTATCTGTGAAACCAAGTTCTTTATTTTACGAAGTATAGTATTCTTTTCGCTTGGTTGCCGTGCTATCTTTGATCACAGTTACCATTGAGTCAGTTAATTTAAGGTAGTTTATGTTACATACACAATAACATTTATAAGTGTTCAACTGATCAACTGAAGCGAGTTCACCCGACATACGACCGGGGTAGCTAGATTTTAAGTTTGTAGGATTTTCTTGCCTTGTAACTTTTCTTTTATTTCACCTCCATTACTTGATTTAAAAGACATAATTAATGTGATAATACAAAGGAGACCAGCTTTTAAATCAGTGCAACAATGCAACAAATACTTCTGCAAGTCAGTTATCAAAACACGGTTAGTACCTAAATAGCTTCTCAGAGAAATGCTCGCGGACATAGCTGTTACAGTAGATTGACACATTTTATGTTTAATTGCAAGAGGAGACATTGCATTTATGATGATTACACTTAAAAGAAACTAGAAGACAGAACTAGAACACAAATTTCAATTGATAAAAAAATTATTTAATTTTTAATTTATTTATTAAAGTACTGCCTCCACTCGGCGTAAGTGACATTTTCAGTGATCAAAATTTCCTTACATATTGTTAATTGCGGTGTGCTAGGAATGTCACTTGGAAAGAAAAGATAAAACAAATTGTATGACTTATTTTTAAATTTGGTATTTCATAATGTTGATTAAAATTTCCAGGTCCTATCTACCGTTTTCGACGATAAAACGAGCGATATATCAAAGTTTTTGTAGCTAATTTTGATTGCGATTTCCATAAAATAGGGATCTATTTTGGGGGTAATTTCTGGTTTTAAGAAATGGGATCCACGCCTGACCCCGCGTTATAAGCGGGTTCGTGAGTTATCAGGGTGCGAGTTATCGAGGGAGTGGTGTATATATATGTTGAAGCTTATTTTCAAGAATCTTAAATTATAAAAATATATTTTTGTCTATAGGCATATCATAAAATATAACAAATTGAAAGAACAATTCCATGATTAATTTCTATACATAGCTTACTGATTTTCAAGGACATGAATCACATGGCCATAAGACAAAATATTTAAAAATTTACAAACACTGAAGGCTGAAGAAACAATCTGATTATCTGACAGTAATTACAAGTAATTTATAAAGTCAAAACATATATACATGGTTATTGTTATGGTTGTGTTTAGGGATTACAAATGAAATGGTGGTTCAATCCATGGTGCCAACATATTCATCCAAATTCAGTGATTTTGAATATGTACTCTGCTCTTTACCTTGAGGGCTCATGGTGCTAATTCAGTTAACATAGTAAACCTAAGCAAACACCATGATATTAAAAATTCAATAACTTTAATTTCCGAATGCTCATGACCAAACCTATATTTATGAGTAAAGACACATCCTTATAACAGTTTCTGTGTAGAGAAAACCATATGAGCTATGGCATTTTCTGCCTCTAAATGTGCTTGAAACGTGTTTTCAATAACGCACCAAAGAGTCAGGTGCGAATTTCAGTAATGAGTTTTCTAAACGCAAGACTGTAAAAGGATTGAAATTCCATCAATAAAAGACTGTCTCTGATTTTTTTTTTTTTTCAGTTACAACTACGATATACTTTCAAAAGATTATTTTCATTAAAATTTTACATTCATTATCAGCCAATCCTAGCTAGCCAAACACATATATACTCTATTTTTTGTTTACCCATTTATACATTGGCTCCTATTTCTTCATATCATTAGTACCAAGAGTCCTATATCCACCACTGAATTACTTGAACAAGTAAACATATCACATAGTTCTGTTTGTCAAAGACTATTCACTAGTGAATATTAAATTATATTGCAAGTTTATACATACAAAATGTGCATTTCGCGTAACATTTAGGTACTTGAGCTTCATTTCAGAAAATCTGGAAAAATATTAAAATAAATCTGTCTCATCAAGAGTCACCTTGCTTCCTAACATCATTTATCTCTCTTCAACTTAAGATAGGAATGTATTATTAGACTTGTCATATTATGCAAAATGAGTAAAAAGGTCATGGTGACACTTTACATGTGCATGTATTACTCCAGAAAAAGAGATTAAAATGACGAGAAATTACTTAAAATTCCTCCTTAACATAGAGAATTTAAAGCTAAAGTCAGGTAGGCATAAGCTAATTAAAATAAAAAATGTGAAGTTCCAAAAAGATTTACTGAATGAAATTGGTGGGACACAAAATCATGATGGGTCATCATCATTAAGAATGGTTGTAGAGACCTAAGTGATTATATCTGAAGCATTATTGTTTCAAAACGCATCTAGGAAATACTTCATTGCTGACCACAATTACTCTATAAATGTTAAATTGTAAAAACTTTATATATTTGATTGAATAGATAATAACCAATACGCAAAACACTCCATTTTTATTTAAAATAGAGATACCAACCGAAAAATTGATTGCCTTTGATGATTTTAGCAACTGTTTAGTATCAGCAAAGCATATGTCTATCAATACAAATTTTCTTCCAATGTCCTTCAGTATATAAATTGTGCTCCTTTCTTATGCATCACAAATATTTAGCAGAACCAATATGTGCCAAATTTATTTGTACTTCACCAAATAAAAAAAATGTCTTTCAAAACCATTTTATAGGTCCATGTGTATATATATATATATATATATATATATATATATATACACACACACAACATATAAGGTTAATCAGAGATCTAATTACACTTAATAAGAATATCATTTTTCACATACATTTCACCAAAGGAAAAATAATACTCAGTCAATTCAACAGTTATGATAAAATTTCTGATAAAGTTGACAAAATTAATTTCTTTCAAAGGGTCAATCACCTGAAAAATGCTATTTATACTGTAAATATTGCATACATTAAGTTTCAGTCATATTTCTTTCCTAATTGGGTGTTGAGAAAGACTATTTCATGCTTTATTGTGCTATAATTTTATAAATTCCTTTATCCTGATTCATTATTAACTAACTGCAGTTAAATACATATTAAAAGTTGTTGCTAAATATAACTATTAGCCAAATTTTGCTTTATGTATTATATCATTAAACTTATTTGAAAATAATACCAACCAATATTTACACTCAAGGAACAAAGATGAATTTAAAGACTACATATTAAAGTTGATACAAAAATCTCTGAAAACACAAGATCTATTTGGAAAGGGACAGAGACACAAATTAATGGAAACAAGATAAACGGTTTAACTATTTATGGCCAAAGATACCAGTAAATGGAATGCTCCAACATTATTGCCAATGATAAACATTAATAGTGGTATCACAAATATCAAACAAAATCACTCATCTATTTTCTTATGTTCACCCCATCAACCTTTTCCTCATCATTTTCAGGAAGAGGCTCTCCCCTATTGCCATAAGCAATCTCTGCATATTCTGTACGGTTTTCTATTCCTCGTATCACCACTTTGCCATTCTTGGTTGTAGGGGTATCTAACATCAGGTCAGCATACAATAAGCCATCTTTATTAACCTGGAATATTATGAGGTGACTTTGTATTTTTCAGTTGCTCGGAATAATATCATTTCTATCATATGGGCAATGTCAAGCTTTTAAGTTTAAGGCATTTAAACCCTGAAAATGCTGAACCCTGTAAGAAAAAAAAAGCACTTAGGAATACTAATACATGACTTTGTAGCACACGTTGTGATGTAAAAAGTACCAAAGTTTTGCTGATCAAGGCTTCAGAGTGTATGATGTGCAATTTAGAGAAATAAATAGCACTGCATCATTTGTCTTGGGACCCAGGTTGGAACATATTAATTATTTGGCCCTCTCTGTACAGGTGACTTTCATTTAATATTTCTGAATTCTTGTACAAAAAATTGGAAAGGGTTTTTTCTTTGATATCACATGACTATTGGACCTCTGATGTCATGGTCATGTAGGTTGCGAGATTTGTATTGTCATGTGACTAGCAATGCAACTGGTGAGTATGAGGCAAAATTTAATCAATGCTGTAATACCTTCTCATTTGTCAGTGGAGTAAACATAATGACAGTTATAATACTCGCAATTTCTCATTAAAATTCCTATCGATTTTATGCAGGTGTGACTTTACGTAATATTGTTTAACTCATTAACCCCTGGCGCCACATTTACATGGCAGGAGGTGGTAGCCTACTTCTGAGCTCTGTAGCTTCAAGGTCATGTATGACACAATAAAATGGGTAGTATTATAGAAAGGTAGACAGATGTAGCTTTACGATGATACCAAATAATATGTATGTTCTAGTTGCACTACAAAATACAGAGGGAAAAACGTAACTTTTTGGACCCAAGTTTTTTCCAGCCGAAATTCGCCCGAGGTCGGTTTTAGACTTTTTGGTTTCAGATCTAAGACAGACTGGTCTGAACTGCACATAGACAGGTGAACCTTTGCAAAAAGGAGGATAAGATGGGCATTTAGAATAAAGAGTGGTCTTGATGGAGGATGGGTCCGTTAAGCAAAAAAAAAAAAAAAAAAAGGAA
>JAECUM010070870.1:0-15613 GCA_016617855.1 Megalonaias nervosa | reverse complement strand
GGCAAAAACTTATTTTTTCAGCCTTCGTAGGAACCCTTAATTTTCAAAAATAAGGTCTCTACAAAGTTGTAGGGTTCAGCCTCTCTGCTGCTTGTTTCCATTTTGGTTTTCGTGCTGTGCAGCTGTCTGAAACACCATGAACACGTGTCTGGGAAGTTTGCTGCCTGGATTGGTTGAGACTCTCCACAACGTGATCTGCTGGGCTTGCGCAAATTGTTGCATGTAAGTGCGGTGTTGCTCAAAGTAAAGTTTCTTTGTGAATCTAGCCAATGTCAATTCCAGCTTGAGGATGTGAGCCGTCGAGAGCATGATTTTGGGCATCTAAAGTGACAACCACGTCATGTTGTATTGTCCCTCATCTGCAGTTGCTGCTTTGTGCATGTATTGGGTGGAAAAATCTCTTTCCAGCACCATCGTGGCGCTTGACGCCTCCGAACACAGTTCGGATATCCCTGCACACTCCGAAGATGCTAGTGAGCGGAAGCATCATGCAGATCTCGTGGCCAGCATTGGTGAGAGCACGCCAAGCACGTTGAGCTGTAAATCCCATGTTATAGGTGGCATGACGTGCAAAGGCAAAATTGGCTCTGAAATTACCTCAATTGGCAGCTGCAGCATCACCCACAGCAGCCACTGTAAGCATGTCAACAGTGCGTTGGCAGTGAATTCTGAACTCACAGCCGTGCCTGTGTTCATGTCTCTAAACCACTACATGTTGGTGGCGCACGTTTGCATGTAGTCATCACTGAAAATGATCAAATTCAGGATTGTGCTAACCTGAATTTGATCATTTTCAGCCATTGATTTCTTCCATGGTCTGATTTTTTACAATGAAAATCAACTAGCCATTGGCGAATCTGTTTCTGAATAACCAATACCATTCATAATTTTCTTTAATTCTTCATCAGGCATATCATCTTTGAACATAATTGTTTCCTCCTGCTCGTACAACTTTTCTAATCTTTCCTTGGTATCTTCTTCGTAACGCATCTCTGTTAACTTTGATGCCATACGTTTCTCTTTCTTTTTCATTTTAGAAATCCTAGCTTTCTCTTCTTTCTTTACATCTTTAGTTTCTTCACTATCTGCTTTTTTTTCCTTGCTGTGTTAGCTTTCGGTTTTTCTGCAGCTGCTTGTACACCTTGTTCCAGAACTAACTTATCCAGCACCCATTGTTGCTGATGCTGAGTCGTTTGAGCGTGTCCAACAACTGATCCTGTTTTGCATCAGACATCGTTTTCACTTCATCAACTTTAGTGAGGATAGGCTTGAACAATTCCCTGGCGACATCTCAGTGAAGAAACTACTGGACTAACTTTTCCTCGATGACGTGCTGATGTAACACTGCAAGCTGACCTATGAAATTCTTGAGAACGTCATCACGCTGAAATCGACTAGTAATCTTTTTGAATGGCATGGTATATCAGACGTATTCAAAAGCATATGCCGCACGAAAGTTTGTTGATATCCTAACCAGGTATGTAAATTTCAGCCTTTTCGATATCGTTCAGGGATCGTTTCTGCATTGCAATGAAATGTCATAAAGTCATGTTTGGATTCTGACGTCGCAGCAGCGTAGCAGTCTTTGAATTATTTCGCAGTAATGCCGCTGCAGTGGTCTCTCACGATCGCTTTGATGTCACGATCATCTAGACTGGAAAACAGTGCAAACATCCCGTGTTATGTTGGATGTACTCAGACACATGGTAGTACAACTGAGTGAGATAAATGCTGTTGCAGAGCTTGTTTCTCGACAATGAAAAATACTTGCAGATGCAGTTAATGTTCTCTCAGTTTGTCTTAATGTCGTCGAATACAATAATCTTATACGTATCAAAATCAAGTTCTTTTACGGGTTGTATCTGATCTGGATCCATGAGGGAAAAGACATGATCTTGGTCAGAATCTCGGAAAACAGAGTTTTCTGCAAGTGAATTGCAAGAAACCTCCGTTTCCCGAGACCATGTCTCCAAACTCACACATTGTCCTGTATTTGTCCTGGTGAGGATTTAATGTGTAAATGATCACGCGATTGTAGTTCAGCATGTTGTTCAGGAGCATGTTCAGGAGCAGATTTGTTTTACCATGACTGGTTGGATCCACGATCATGTAAGGGCAATCCGGCATTAAAAAAAAATGATGCTGGTGCGCTTTCATTTTTGTCTTTGTGTCAAAATTAATGATGTTCATTTTCTTTATAATTCATGTGAGTTGATTTTATCTGCAAACCACGTCCTACACTTCCTTTGGTACACTTATCGGGTCAAGCAGCAGCTCTTTTGCGAGTCAGGATGAGCTTGACAAAAAGGTCAACCAGGCTGGGGATTCCATGCAGGCAGACGCCAACGCCACATGATGGTAGCACGTAAATAGACTGCCAAAGAGTAAATTGTCGTTGACCGGAGGAGAAATGACAGGAAATATTTACATGGGAGGAAATATTCTGTATGTGTTACCAGCTCCAACAGGACAGGCTCTTGTATCTTCTCAGACCGTCATGTCAGCAGATCTTGATGTGGCACTGGCTAACAAATATGATAAAACAGGTGGTGTGATATCTGGAAATTTATCTGTTACTCAGGCCAAGTGTCTAGCGATCTTTCCATGTCATCACCTCCCTCTGGAGCAACATCGCAGAATTCTAGACGAGTTGGAGTGTATACTGGGCTGAACATGAAGTAGTAAACTAATAGGCTGATCTTAAACCAAATGCGGATTCTGGACCAGAACTCTAAGGACCTGCTGGATTAATTTTTTTTGGTGATAAAATATTTTTTTTTTTAAAGTATAGTAATAAGCTGATCCTAAACCAAGTGCAGATTCTAGATCAGAGACCTCACCCCCTAGTAAAACAATATTTGTGTACCTTATGAATTTAGACAAAATTTCATATTGAACAATGAAATATTAATACAAAATGTATAATAATTCAATCCGACATGTTGGGTTTGATCTAACAAACAGATTTTGTAAGAAATTTAATTCAATAAAATCAGCCTGATGCTATACTGGCATAAAACCTAAAATAATAAGAGACTGTATTAAAAAAAGTTGGTTACCATATATCACCAAAATATGGATCAGTATGGTTATTCGCAACTGAAAATGATATGAGAATAGTAGGTTGGCCAGACATTTGTTGACAATATGGTTGATATTTTATTTGATAATGATATTTCTAAAGCTAAAAGTAAAAAATAAACAGCAGCGGTGACGTTCGGTCTACCATTCTACTGGGGTCCCTTCTGCCGGTAAAGTCTCATAAGGTTCTAAGAGTCCCTTTCAATAGACATACCCCCCAGCGAATTCCTAAACGAAACGAAACTTTAGAAACTCAGAGGGCTGCCTATTTCAGGACTCAGAGCATATATCCCCCCTGGCAAATTCCTAAATATCCGAAACTGAAACTTTAGGAACTCAGAGGGCTTTATTTTTCAGTGTAAAGACCTGTCTTATGGTCCACAGGCACCTTATAAGACCTTTTTTGTTCGGCGAACATTCTTTCTGAATGTCCCTATGTGTGCACCCTTCAGTGAGGTCACAAGGTCACATCACCGCTGCTGTTTATTTTTGGACACCCAACACATAAACTTATCCTAAGAGACGGCACATACATAAACGGGAAATTTACCTACGTCCAACAGATTTTGTACACTCTCCCCATGATAACCCCCGAGTTGAGTGCAAAAATAAACCCACCACGGGGTTACATGGCGGGAGAGTGTATTTTTTTCTGTTGGGGTTCGCACCCCCAATTAAAATAATTTTTTGGTAATCCAGAACCATACCCACCGACATATGCCAGTGATGGGAATCGAACCATGGACCTTCAGTACGAGAATCCAATATTCCTGCACTGAGCTATGAAATCCGATTACATATATATGTTTTAGAAATTACTATATATTTACCCGTTACCTGATTTTGAATAGCATTTCATTTTTCTGATTCTGAAAAACGTTAATCTGAAATCCTACATTTGTACAGAAAAACAAAATCTAAAATATATTACCGTCTATTTATACAGAAAAACGAAGCGGCTGTATACATTACCGTCTATTTATACAGAAAAACGAAGCGGCTGTGCGGCTGTGTACATTATAGGCAGGTCTGAAAATCAATAGGTGGGTTTTTACCAAGCCTGTAAAGATTTCAGTACGGCTTTAGAAACAGACAGACAGACTAATACGCCTGGAAATCACTTAAACAGACAAAACGAACTCACTAAAATCACCAGCAGCGCTTTATTACATACAGTCTGAAAATATACAGTGCATTCGTACCAATCTATATTCGACAATCCAGATACAATTTTTAAACAAGCTGGAACGGTATTATCTCCCTTCTATAATGCCCAAGTGCTAAAGTATTAATTCCATTTTTGCAATATCTTTTATCATCAAAATTGCTAAGTCCACTTTTAATAATCATATCAGTTTCAAGATTATGAAGATTTGTTCTAATGACATTTGTCTTAATAAAACTGACATTATTGTTTAGAGTGGTTTTAAAATCATTACAATTCATCATCTTTTTCACATATCCTTAAGGAATACCTTTTGCTTTTTTTGTAAGTTTATTGTCATCTAATATGACAGCATACATCTTACTCCTTAATCCAACAAACTCTCTCACCGGCACAAACATAAATTCGTCCTTAAATTTACCAATAACTTTTTTATTCGTATTATCATTAAATCCACTACTAGTCGGATAATCAGATAAATAACTCACGGTGTTTATAAATATCCTCATAGACATCTTAACTAGCGAATCTGTATCGGTGAATAGCAACTCTGAATCTAGCCACTGCTTTTTGGTAAAATTAGAGTGAAAGTCGTACATTAACCACTTTGATATATCAAGTACAGCTGCACCAACATAAATCGGTTTATTTAACTTTAAATTTGTCTTTCGTCGTTGTATTGCAACAAGATTTTCATTAAATATTTTCATGCTGACAAAACCGTCATCGTTAACTAATTTATTTCTGTGACTTATATCATTTACAATTTCTATCGAAACACGCTTTCGAATATTTTCCATTGTCTTTCCAAAAACTGAGTTATTCATTAACTTAAAAAAGTTTTTCTCAAAGTCGGTCTTAGCTACAGCACGACGTTTGGTATTTAAGTCAATATAATTTGACATCACCTTGACTGATTAAATTTTAGTACGCGATGGACTTTTCTCAGAATTAGTCCAGCATCTACTGCTTGTTTTAAATTTTTGTAATGTATCACGTAACTTCTTTTATTTAGCAGATTTGGAACTAGCTTATTAACAATCAAATTTTTTGCTGTTGTTACTGCTCGTTGTTCAGGTGATAGTAAACTGTAATCTATCATCATCGATTGTGCACAGAATGGGTAGTCGTTGTGTAGATCATGTAACGAACTAGGGTAATCTAGATCGACTTAAACAAAATAACTGACATCAGAAAAATCTTTTTCAGTTTCTTTAAGAAATTGATCTGGAGATATCCAATGAAATGCAATGCACGGCATTGGCTCTGACATTGCATACCCCTACAAATTGACGCAATCTAGATAAATAATATAACTCGACGGGAGATTTTTATCATAATTTTTTAGATATTTATTATTAGCTACTGCATATGTTTTTGTTATAACGCTAATTCCGCCTCTGATACCTTTTTCAATAAAATTAAACATATCGACATCTGTTAAGAGATCTAATTCTATTTTGCTTGTTTTTAGTAGAGCGTCCCACAACAGTCCGGGGGCAGAATAATACCAACAAGGATCTAGTCCATAATTGCTGTAGGTTACTCGACGAAAACTTTCAAAAACATCTGCTAGTAATAAAACATGTTTTCAAATATAAATCATGATAATCACCAAATGTTTTACAACTAAATTTATTCCAAATATCTTGTGCATATTTGTACTTGTCATCTGACACATCTTCACCTTTTAGCTGCGAGTAAAATTTGTCTTTGTTAGGCAGAGAAGTTTCATCAAATCTGGTCCAGTCGTCGAGATACTCATACGGAAAGATACCTTTTTTTGTCAGATCGACGTAGTTTTCACCAAAGCAACTTCGCAGATTACTGAAACTACTACAACCTTTTACAAGTTGATCTAATGATGCTGCCATAAATTGCAGGCTGTCAACAAAACGTAATTTTCCGAGAGTAACTGACGTATACTTTTCAAAATTATTTGGTATACATTTTATTGTATTATTTAGTTTTAGTTCAGTTTTCATTTCCTCGTTGCCAAAAGCTTCTACAATGATATGACTATCATAGCCACGAAAGTTATGTAAAACGACAGGAATAAACTTTGGTGCATGAAATTTTAAATTACAATTATTATGAGCTGCCCCACGATACTGGCCAGTTAAATGACAGTGATCGCGCACATTATCACGGACTCCGTTTGAGTCTACCAATAACTTCTCGCAAATATGACAATTAACTGCTTCATCAAATTCAAGTTGTTGCTTAGACGTTATTTTCATTGGAGCTGTCTTAAATAATTTGTTAGAAATTTTATTAACATCATCTATAAGATTTTTTAGTAACCATACCACCGGACTTTCAGATTCATTATCTTTACAGCTATATAACTTTACTGGACATGAAAACTTATCGTCGACGCAGCAAACTACTTTATAAGTTACTCCGCAAGGAACATGTTGCTGTATTTTTCTTGTACTCGATTTATTAGGATTATTTTCAGCGCCAGCCACTGGAACGAGTAGGCACTCAAAATCGGCATAAATAACGTAAGGTATATTTAGCTTATGATCATAATTTTTAAATTTTAAGACTTTTTCTTTTTCACTTGGCATAGTTATTCTCTGAACGTTGATACAGTATTTAATATGTTCCTGTAGTTTCTCATTCTTAGAAAAAACCCTGCAAACATTTGTAACAGAAATATATCTTTTTTTTATTTTTATTATACTGTCCACCAACTAAACCGTTAAAGTTTTTTATTCAAACGTAATGTTCTTTATAAAATAATACATTTATTGTCTTTTGTGTAGCAGTCTCTGAAATATACCTTGGGTAAACATTTTCTCGCTCATCTAGTCTGAAAACATTTACTGAAATATTGTTTTGTTTTACAAACTTTGGTATCTGATTTTCTGCCACTGGAAAAGTTATTCTGTTAAAATATAGTTCGTCTTTGTATGGCAAATACTTTAAAATTCTATCACTGTGGTCACTCTGAGGATGCCTCTCCGACAAAATTGACCAACGAAAACATTGATCGTCGTTGTTTTTAACATTTATACATCATTTTTTGTTTTTCATTTTTTTGGGAAGATCAACGTAAGAACTACCTCGAAGTAAGTTATATTTTGCTGTATGAATTAAAACTTCCTTTATCTTTCAAATTTCCAACCTGACCCAGATGTAGTAAATTCCTCCATTTTTTTTATTTATTTCTTGGTGTATTTCAGCGGCGACAGAGGAAATATTTGTTCCAGTTAATATTTTTCGTGATTTAGCTGTTAGATATGGTTCTGAAATTTCTGTCAAAACTTGTATTTTCAAAAATTATATCAAGTATATCTTTTTCGATTACATGTAATTTTGATAAAATCGTATGATACTGAACTATTAGTTTGATACTTTTGTGAGCTGCAAGTTCCTGAGATACAACAGGCTGTAAAAGATGATATAAATTTGTAGAGTTAAAATTTACTAAAACATTTTGATCATCAAATTTGTAACTGTTGTCATAACTTCAAAATGCGGTAGCAATTTTTTTTGTTTTGATAATGCTCTTTTTAGCAATATCACGCAATTTTAACATTATATATAGTATTTTTATATTTAATTAAAAATTACATAAAAAATCAATTAGAGATATAAAATCTCTATAGTATAATGACAGAAATTTTGAGATATATCAGAATGACAGCGGAAGAGCAAGAAACTTATCATGTTCACTCAAAGTACAACTTATATGCTGCAAATGCACTTAGTTCAGTTACTAACATAAAATCTAAAACATCTGTAGGAAAACCAACACCAGCTGGAATGATAATTAGTGTAAAAGGTGATGATACAGATATAACCGAAATATTTAGAGAAGATTTTGTTTATACATTATTTTGTGATGACATCCCAGCTGGACAAAGAGTCAATAGAGTAAATGGCTCAATTACTGATGATAATATCGAAAATTTAGCGTTACAAGATGAATATCAACCTCATCCGGTATTTGATTTATACGAAGCTAATGATAGCGGAATTATCCGGCATAGAAAAACAAAATATGTTATTGGTTTTATGCAAAACAGCGGCTATTTGAATGTAATGGTACGTAAAACTAAAACTGACCAGGTTCGTTATCTATCACATATTTTTGTGTACGAAACATTTAACGGTGTTATTTCAAGTAATTTAGTTATCGACCACATTAACAAAATTAAAACAGATAATAGGATTGAAAATTTAGATCTAGTTACATCTCAAGAAAATACTAAACGTGGGGTAGGTGGTGGTAATAATTTTAAAAATCCGACTAGACAAGTAATTTCAGTAAATATTGAAACTGGAGAAAAAATGAAATTTAAGTCAATTTATTCTTCTGCAAAATATCATAACATTAATTCCCGTGCAATAAAATTTGTAGCCGACGGTGTAACTAAAACAGCAACATCGACGTCAACATTTAACAAATTTAGTTTTAAATATGATGATTAGTTGTATTTCTTAAGTCAGTTTTAGTTAAGCAATTATGTGCAAACATCAGAATATCATCTTTATCAAATTTTAATGTTAAAAATGAACTTTCATTAAGTTTATTTTTTTCTGCCGTTGTTAGGAGAATTTTTTCAGACTCGCCTTGCATTATATTCACATTAACCAAATATGCACTATAACCCGACAAACATTTTCGAACTGCCTCAGCTAATTCTCTGTAATTTAATATATTAACTTTTTGATGATATTTAACATCGGGAGATTTCGTTTCGCTGGCCATTATTATTATAAATTAGATAAAAGTATATTATAATATGAACTTGATGAAAAGAATTGCTGATATATACTTGGAAGATTATATTGCCACAAAATTACAAGTAATTGTGCCACAGACAAATCTGCTGGTTATAGCGAAGATGATATTTTGTACAACAACGAGTCTGACGATGAAGTAGTTGCTGTCGCTGACAGAAGAAATTACAGCAGACTAACAACTGGACGATATAATGTTAAGTATCACATTGCTAAAAAGATAATAAAATTTAATTTTACAGTTACCGAGCAACAAATATTTTGGCAGCTTATCAAACCTTTTTTAAATATAAAAATAACTGGCTATCAAAGAAATATAAAATATTTTATTTTTGTTAAAATATTTAATTTAATGCCAGGTGATAATGCAAGAAAATTACATTTAATTTCGTTATGTAAAACTATCAAATGTAAATCTGTGCTTGTAAAGTACGAACAAATTTATAATAACATATTGTATCGACCGAGTTGGCACCCAGCTATTAAATTTATCACTATATCCTCTCCATTTAACTAAACTTTTGTTGCCGCATTTTCGGATAACTTTTTCAATAACAAATATGTCTTGGGAAATTTTCTGAAGTTCCTGCTCGTAAAAACTGCCAGTTATAGGTTCATCTGATAAATCTTTTAACGCGTATGTTACGGGTATTGTTAAAAGTACTTTATCAACAACAAATACTTCTTCGCTCCAGGTTGGAGTAAATCCTTTTTCAAATGTTTTTGTCATCAGAGAAATTCTAACTCGATCACCAACTTTAAATTTATGTCTGCGGTACATGTTTTCGTTCGCCAATATCGGATTTTTAATTGCGTCATCTGGCGACATTTTAGTGGTTCGATGTTTCGTGTTATTGTATTCGTCAACAATGTTCTGTAAATTATCAATATATTTATTTGTATCTTTAGCTGTCAAATACTTATGAATTTTTGCGTTTAGTGTGCGATTAAATCGCTTGACGACAATGCTTTTACCTTCGTTTCCAGTGACATATTTTTTGTTTATTATTTTGGAGCAAAAACTGCTCGAACTTTTTATTAAAAAACTCTGCTCCATGATCAGTCCAGATTCTATTTGGTTTTCTTTCTGTACTTGTTGTTATTTGTTTTAACGCATCAGTTATCGACGTTCCTGTCTTATCTGAAACTGGCACACTAAAAGCATATTTGCTAAAAACATCTATGACATTAAAAATATATTTCTTATTATCGTTAAATTCAGCTAGATTTGACACATCAACTAAATCTATCGCCCAGATATCATCAACGGCATTTGCGACAACTTTACGTCGCAGAAACTTTGGTTTTTTTTAGGTTTGTGTAGCTCAGACGCTAGCGTCTTCGAGGCAAGATCATCATTGCCAAGCCCGAGTTTATATTTTGCTCCAATAAAACCCTGCACCAACTTTTGGTCAACCCTTTCTCGCATATTTATCGGTTTCATATCACGAAGTTCGTCTAACATTACTTTATCACAGTCTGATTTTGAGTTTTCTACACAAACGTTAACAGGACGTTCTACATCACAGTAGCAGATATCATGGCGCATTGCTATCTCATCAACTTGATTGTAAGAGTCTTGTCCTGGCAGCGGAATATCATTTTCATCTAGTTGTTTATCAAGAGGATTATAAGGTCCAGTATATTTATGGCCTGGCAAGGTCCAACCGCCTTTTGATTTTGGTAATTTGCCAATTACTTTATGTATGTCTATACCTGTTCCTGTTATTTCTCTGTTGTTATATTGTTGACAGTATGTGACAATTTTATTTTGCTCCAGACATAAATCTCTGTCACAATCACACTTGCATATCATTATATATTTTCAGATTGATAATAATAATTGTTTTCAGTCGTCTACTAAAATAACGTCCCTGACAACGTCAGTATACCCAGCTCCAGACAATTTCCTCAAAAACATACTTTTTATTTTTCCACAAATTGTGCAAAGACTTTTCAGCATCATCCTGTTGTTTTTTTGTTTTTTTTTTCTGTTGTTTCATTGATATTTTCTGTTTTTGTTTTACATTTGAGACAATATGTTGACATTATATATTTGTAATTTAGATAAAATTGGCAAAATTAATTGCAATCTCATCATTAGCGTGAGAAGGATGCTTGTCAAAGTGTAAAATAAATTTTAAAAAATCTGTGGCCGATCTCCTGACGTTGTCAGGGGATTTAGACATCTGTTTAATGAACATGATGCGATAATATCCACAAGCTGATGTTCCAATAGGTTGAAGTTGATTGGACGAGTAATTTATTATTTTATAATTTTTGTTTACATATTTTTTATTGCGTCACTTGGTGGAAATCCAAATGAGTCAAAGTAATTGTTATTATAAACTGTTACCCAATGTGTACCAGATCCGTCGTTGAAATCTTGTATATTTATCACACAGGAACCACCAGCAGATGGTAATGGAATTGCCGCAAGTTCATCTTTGGAATAAACTCCGTGGAAATTTTTTACTTGTTTTAGCTTATCAAGTATATCAAAGTTACTTAGCGGGGTTGTGTTCCCGGCAATGTTAGTCCTCGTCCTATTCCCAGCAGATTTGGCAGTAGACTTCCCGCTAGTCCAGCTAAAAGTGGAGCTATTGGAATAAATCCTCCTTTGGTTGTTCTTTGACATTGCGGTGTCTATTTTTTCGTTGTTGTTTTTCTTCGTCGTGGCATTATATTTATCAGTCACATAAAATTAAACGAAACATTAAACTAAAAAATTAAACAAAAATTTTCTTTATACCACTGCCAACAATACCACCACCGCGAACGATACCATGACCTTCAACTGCTTTTTTCGTTGCTCCAGATATTGCTCCAGAGGATTCTGCTAGTCCTAATGTACCTAACACTGGCAAAATTTTAGGTAATAACGTTCTGGCCATTACAGATGGTGCCGGACCGAAGAAGCCATGTTTTGCCGTCGCAGTTATTTGTGTGGCACTTAAATTTAAAACAAATGGTTTGCCGTGGTTATACTTATTTACTTGTTTTTTGGTTAAAGTACCCTTGGAAATGTTAGGGTCGACTTTTAATGATACCTGCCTCTGCTTTGCAACAACGGCTGCTAATTTTTTAACTTGACTATCAGTTAAATATATTTCTTTTACAATATATTTTGTCATTATATACAGATTACAGATTAAACTCAAAGTTTTTCAAACTTGCAAATGTTACTAGTAAATTTTAAACTTGTACCGACATTTTACCTCCAACATAATCAATTGTAACATATCTATCGCTGATCACTAACGCGTACACGTACAACTGTGCCACTGGAACTGCTCCTAATGTCCAGGTAATTTCAATATCAGCAGTTGAAATTACATCTCTTTCATTTTGTTTACTAACATCAAAATAAAATATCGGATAAAGTGTACGAAATTCCTCTACTGATATCTGAGATCCATCTCCGACATCTTGATATTTTAGCACTGCGTCGGATTTCTAGGGACTATTAGCACAAAGAAGGGTCAGCACAGTGGATAATGCCTGTCAGATTGAACAACTCTTCACTTTTATTCAAGATTGATACTAGAGCTGATGTGACTGTCATTCCTGAGACGGATTTATGAAAAATTGGAGAACGTCATGAGTCAGCATTTTTGTGTTCCCCTGCTACCTTCTCATTTTACCTCTGCTTGTCAACACAACAAAGTGAAGTTACTTTTTCACCAGGTCCCATTGTTGTGCCACAACATGTGATCCCGAGAAACACCAATATACCACAAAATAGACCACTCCATCAATAGTGAATACATTCCATTATCTCTGTTTCTGATCAGTTTAATGGAACATCAACTAGCCCCCATTACTGACAAATTGAGCTAAGTTAATGCTGCTATTAAATTGTAACTTTTGGGTGGTAAATCTAATTTTCATCATGCAATACTTACCCATCGCTATTGTTGAATGCCTTCCTCCCACCCTG
The DNA here is from genome assembly GCA_016617855.1 of Megalonaias nervosa. Taxonomy (NCBI): domain Eukaryota; kingdom Metazoa; phylum Mollusca; class Bivalvia; order Unionida; family Unionidae; genus Megalonaias; species Megalonaias nervosa. Next base: position 2,672 of record JAECUM010070870.1, on the reverse strand, counting down.
TTCTGATGCCCAGGTATAATTTCACTATAATAAGAATGAACTATCTGTTATCATTCAGTGCATGACCCTTTCCTAGGACCAGGTGAGTTGCACAAGTTGATTACATCATACTGACAGTTCTTCACTCTAGTGGAGGATGCATTCACATCAAATGGAAGGTGGGCTTTTCAGCATTAAAAAGAAAGCAAAACAATAGCAATAGATACATATTGCATAATTAAAATTAGTTTTATTCCCCTGAAAAACTACATACCACCCTGTGTGTAATAATACCTAAAACATTTTCAACATCATAAAGAACCTATACTATACTGAACTGGAGATATATAGAAGGTGGTGGTTATTGCACCCAAGACAATACTTTAATAAAGAGAAAAGTGGACTGTGAATGGACCGGTTCCCCACAAAATTGCTTGCTTTGAAAATTTTGTTAAATACATAAGAACAGAATTTAGAGAATATGGGCAGTTACTCATGTTCATTGTAGCAAAAACTTGATATTGGATCAGGGTAGCACAAATGTGTTGATGCATTAAAATCATCCACATGTGCATGCAGTACATGTTCTTGATATTACAATAAATAAAGAGGGGAAATGTGGAGATAACTTTGGCTGTCTCTTCAGTAAAATTAATGTACCATATGGCCATTTATATGGAATTGTTTACTATGATATCAATTTGATGAATTCTGAACATCTTTGGTAAGTTAGAGCCCTTGATTGCCTTACCATTGCAATGCTAAATTGATTTTAACCAAAGTTGTTGTGAAGAAGACATCAGAGTAGAAGCACAATAAGCAGATTTGGCTTATATTTCAAAGTTTTATTGCCTTGGATTGGCTTAGAATGGATTTTAATTACATGTATGCTGGTATTCAATATGAACCATATTAATGCTATAATTAATTGACTTGTAATGGATTGCAGTTACCCTATCATTGACACTTTTGTTGATTGACTTACAATGGATTGTAATAACTCTAGCATTGATACATTTTGTTTGATTTCAGTCTAAACCACAGTGAAGTTTCATGTGAACAATGGGTTAAACGAGTGCAGTTGTGACTATATTTTGACTGAATTAATGCCCTTGATTGACTTTGAATAGGCATCCTGTTGGCTTGTATACTGTCAAATTCACATTTTTGTCTCAATCATTTCAGCTGTAAATCTTCACCTCAGCAAAATTTCAGATGATATTAGAGTTTTTGTTATTTATATCAATGTTACTATTCTTGCTCAACTTGGATATGTTCAAATGAGCATCCCATTGGCTTGTGAACACTCGAGTTTACAGCTTTTACTAAGTAGGACTAATGCTCTACCCCTGGTGTTTGTATCCACATATATAAAAGCATGCACACATACACACTCACATATATGATATATTTAGTAGTACATTCTTGCTTTTGCATTTAACTCAGCATTGTATAAATAATGCTACATGCAGAATCCTGAAACTTGGTGATGGGTATATTTTTTTCTAATATTACACTGTCATCACATAGTTCATATTGTAACCCATGTTTCTTGTTTTGTGCATGCTTTCATCCTTTGTTTTAATTTTGTGTTTTAAGTCAATTCCTTGCATTTTGCTAATGCAAAAATCATCAAACTAGATGATTATATGCATCTCTGTTATTGCCACAGCCTTGCATCAAAAGAAGGCCATATAAGTGGCCTGCATTTCATATTTTACTGGCTTAGGTTATACTTTTGCATTTTGCCCAAAATTAAACAGTTTCTTTGGATTCTGTATACATGCTTAGAATCATGCCTAGAATAATGCAGCTTTGTGAGAGGATGTGTACTACAACTTCACAGGTGACTGTGAAACACATTTTGTGCTTCATTGACATAGTTTCTTCTCAAGCAGTCATTAAACTAGATGTTCAGACTTCGCATGTAGCTCTTGAGCACATATTTTGTATCCTCTGCATAATATTGATTCACCAGGAATCAACATATCATGAAACTTGGCAAGGATTCATCATAGAAGTTACTTTTATCCCCTTCTAGGAATCAAGATTCTTGTGAGAGGATGCATTTTGTGGTGTATCAGACCTATTTATCTTAAAAATGGGTCACTGTTATCCTTCACTGACTTCAGTTACAGTTTGTGTTTTTGTGTTCATATTTGAATCATTGAATTAGATGACTGTATACTTATTTCTTAGTCTACACTCCTACAAGATTGTTACTGTTATCTGCGTTTTACATTTTAGTAATTAAGGTGACCTTTTTTGTTTAACTCAGTTTGGCAGCATATGTATATGTCATTGTATAGCATATCTAGAATCATGAAACTTTGTGGGAGGATGCATCTTAATGAGTATACTGTACATCGAATGTGTGTAAAAACTGGATCAGTGGACTGCATGATGGGTGCTTTTCTTGTGAATCTCTCTCGCACGTATGGGTTATTCCAGGAAATTATTGATGTATTATTAATGTAGGAACTATCAATTTATCGTGTTAATTCCACACACTGAATTGTAGGTTTATTGGTGGACAATAATAATTAGCTTTTCAAGCAGATTTTAAGGACAATAATTACAAAATTATACAAAACCTTAATCTTGTATTTTGTCATTCTGTGTGGTAATACTGTTTTAATATAGAAAGTAAAGTTATATTTTAATGTTTGATGTCTCATATATCCAGTAATGGT
>JAECUM010070869.1:0-14702 GCA_016617855.1 Megalonaias nervosa | reverse complement strand
GCACCTAAGACCTCACATGGCCCAGTGCCACTAGGAACCACCCCTCTGATCGATGAACCTTTCTCGAGGGTGGCGATGGACTTGATAGGTCCGATAAAACCTACGTCAGAAAGTGGTAATCGTTATGTGTTAACGATTGTTGATTACGCTACCCGGTACCAGGAGGCCATTGCGTTGAGAAACACTGATTCAGTTACGGTGGCTGAGGCTTTGTTAGGAGTTTGGTCCAGAGTTGCTATTCCTGAAGAGATACTAACTGACCAAGGAACGCAGTTTGTTAGCCAGGTGATGGAAGAAGTGAACCGGTTACTTTCCATTAGGCACCTGACTACTAGCCCATATCACCCGCAATGCAATGAGCTAGTAGAGCGGTTCAATAGGACGTTGAAGCAAGATCTGAAGAAGTTGTGCGAAGGTCGACCCAAGGACTGGAATCGATACCTTCCCGCGATACTTTTCGCGTACCGCGAAGTATCCCAAGCTAGTCTAGGATTTTCACCTTTCGAATTAGTTTATGGGAGGACAGTGAGAGGACCCATAGCTGTATTGAAACAGTTATGGACGGATGAAAAGGCATCCGAGGAAGTACGAACGACGTATCAGTATGTCGTTGATCTCCGTAACAAGCTGGAGGAAGTTTGCAACTTGGTCCAGAAGAATCTCCGTGACGCACGGGGACGTCAAGCCAAGTACTACGACAACAGGGCAAAGGAACGGAAGTTTGAAGTGGGTGACAAGGTGCTGTTGTTGTTACCGATGGAGCACAACAAACTCCAAGTATCCTGGAGGGGGGCGTTCGTTGTAACGGAAAAGAAACGTGGACAGAACTACTGTATCCAGGTAGGAGATAAAGAGAAGTTGTACCACGTTAACATTCTTAAACGCTATCGTGAAAGGGAGACACCCACAGAGATCGTGGTTGCTACAGTTGTGACTGAAGAACCCGACGACAACGGAGGAGTGGCGGAAGTACTTCCTAGTTGTCCTTTGATGTGGAATGAAACATACGACGATGTTGTCCTTGATGTAACGATAACGTCAGAACAACAAGAGGAGGTGGAGAAGATACTCCACGACTACTCAAGTGTCTTGACAGAAAGACCAGGCATGACGGACTTAGAGGAGTTCAGTTTGAAGTTGCTCGATGAAACGCCTGTGAAACTGAAACCCTATCCACTGCCTCATGCGAAGTTAGAAACTGTACGGGACGAATTCGAACTATGCTTGATTTAGGGGTCATTGAACCAGCCGAATCCGCATATAGTTCACCGGTTGTTTTGGTCCAGAAGAAAGATAGTCGACACAAAAGCGGTGATCACCATCGGAAATTAAACAGACTCACAGAATTTCAGGTCGAAATGTTACCGGATCCCGAGACCATATTTGCCGCAGTAACCAACGCGAAATATTTTTCTAAAATAGACTTGTCAAAGGGATATTGACAAATTCCAGTTCGTAATGAAGACCGTCCAAAACTTGCCTTTGCAACACCAGATGGGACATACCAATGGGTAGTCATGCCGTTCGGGGTCCAGAATGCACCCAGCATTTTCACCCGAATGATGAGGAAACTGCTAGAACCTTTAAGAGGAACCGGAGTTTCAAATTTCATGGACGATTTGTTATTGGCGACACCAACTTGGGAAGAACACGTGGTCTTACTGAGAAAAGTTCTGGAACGACTTAGACAGACGGAGCTCACCACCCGACCATCTAAATGTCACATAGGATTTCGGAGACTGACTTACCTAGGGCATACACTCAGTGAAGATACATTAACCCCAGACAGTGCTAAAGTCGACCAGCTTCGGAACGCTGCACGTCCAACTACTAAGACAGAAGTGCGATCTTTTTTTTAGGACTTGCAGGTTATTATCGCAAGTATGTTGCAAACTTCAGCGCTATTGCTAGTCCGTTGAATGATTTGACAAGGAAGAAGACTCCGACAAACGTTATTTGGACAGATGCTTGTGAGAGAGCATTTCAGACGTTAAAGGATAGGTTGACGTCAGACGCCGTAGTGAGACTACCGGACGTGACAAACGACTTTGTCTTACATACCGACGCTTCTAACAGGGGTCTTGGTGTACTTTTACTGCAGGAACATGATGGAAACTTATTTCCGGTTGCTTATGGTAGCAGGAAGTTGTCGTCAGCAAAGCGTAATTATTCTGTTACCGAAAGAGAATGCCTAGCAATTATCTTTGGGATCTCTAATTTCCAGCGCTATTTGTATGGGGCGAAAGTTTATTCTGGTAACTGATCACCAACCACTTGCTTATCTGGCCCAAGCTAAATTGACTTTTAATAAGATGGTCATTAATTCTTCATCAATATCAAGTTCAATTGCGTTACATTAAGGGGAGTGCCAATGTAGGAGCACATTGTCTGAGTAGATTAATTGCTTCTGAAGTGAAAGGGTAACTTCAGGACATGTAAACAATAACTTGAAATGCAACTTCAAAATTCGGAGAACAAATTCCAGATTTTACTATTAAGGGGGGGGGGGCGCCTATGTAATATGTCGAATTTTGAATAAGTATGGAACCTTAAAATTGAATACATTGTGCTTTAAAATTTTATTACAGTCAAGACAGCAAGGTCTTTGTGAAGGGTCACTTCGACCTTTTCTCCATGTCAGTAATAAACTTGAAAGACCAGCATCTACGGCTCTTTTAGAATTGACCCGGTCATCGCAACACTGTCCTGGGAAAGTAAACATTAAAGTTGACAACCATAGCTGCTTGACAGAAACCCAATGTCAAATAGTCATTTTCAAAGGGAAGTTGATATGCATCGTATTTCTCAGATTCTAGGCTGTCAAAATCTGATGAAAGAAATAATTATCTTGGGGAAAAATTAAGAACCGTTGATTACGATTGGTCAGTTTAAATTAAGGCGTACACCTTGGAAGTAATGTGAATTTAAAGTGACGACCTTGGTCGAATTTCTTTAGTCCGAGATTTCTGCGAGAGGACAAGATTGGCTCCTGGGAAACCTAAAGAATAGTGCTTTCCTCGTTAAAACAAGTAAAAGGGGACCAAGTGGCTGTCTTGTAAGAAAAGACAGGCTTTTTAGTGCTAGGACGCACAATTTCTGAAAGAGAACAGCATTAAGGGAACACCTCTCAGGAAGAGACGGGGACAGTCCGAAAGAAGGAAGTCCGGAAAGAGATGAAGCGTTCAGAATAGAAAGATCAAGGAAGATCAATGTATACACGTGAAGGTGGGAAGACGTGTGATACCGGAGACAAAGACAGGAAGCGACGCTAGGTGATGCAACTCATGCGTGTTCATTGTGCTCTTTTCACAACTCGTTACCATGATGAAACGATTCCATAATAGAACACTGCTACTGAAATTCTGTTAACGTAAATTTGTTTGAATTGAACCTGACACTATTAGTTGGTTTTGTTTTTTTTTTGTTATTGATTAAATTGTTATTTTCTTGTCTAAAGGAGGCTCGTATTGTATTATTTCTTCTCAATAGTCTTGATCAGTCCTCTGTTGATGTCTATCTATCGACTCATACTGGGCAATAAAATCGAGGGAGGTCATCCTCTAGAAAACGACAGCCAAATCTAATTAACCATCCCTCTTTACCAAGAGGGACAACGTTACACAGACTTTACTGCTACGTTGGGTGCATCCCCTGTTAAGGAAGAGCCGACAGTATCACATGCAAGGGCGTTCGTGGCCAGTGGTCCTATATCTATTACTCTACCACATGAATTAAGGATATCAGTATTTTCAGGAGACAGGAAGAGTGAAACAGCGTATGAATTATGGAGATACGAAACTACATGTTTACAACAAGGCACGTATCCACATGACCAGATATTTCATGCCATCCGACGTTCCTTGAGAAGAGAAGCTGGACGAATTGATATGCGATTGGGTCCAACAGCATCCATTAAGGAGTTATTATCAGAGCTGGACAGCGTGTATGGCAATGTAGATTTGAAGGAGACTTTATTAGCCGACTTCCACAGTGCTCGCCAAAAAGAGGACGAAGATATTGCTACATGGAGTTGTAGGCTGGAAGATTTCTTGAACAAAGCCGTCCACAAAGAGTTAGTGAAGACCAGTGAGACAAATGATATTCTATGGGCTATGCTGTGGACAGGACTTAAACAGACATAAGTTTGACTCACTCAAGACATTTGACGAATTGAGAGTAGCTCTTCGTCGTATTGAATCTGAACACAGGCACGGGAAGATGAAGTAAAACGCACCAAGACAACTACCCATCTTAATATAGCATCAAAGTCAACCGCATTACAAAACAAGAAGCTTAGTGAATTGAGGGATCTTGTCCAGCAGCTGTCGCATATGGTGAAGATGCTTAAGCAGCATTCAGAATCCCACGTATCCAATAACCAGCAACACTACTGGAATCAATTTAGGACAGATAATACTGATGAGAGGAGAGACCAAATATGCTGGCGCTGCGGGCAAATCGGACTTATTGCTTCTGCTTGTCGTGTTCGATTAGACCATTCGAAAAGGGATTTAAACCTCACGAGGCCTATGGCTGGGGGCAAGCAGTAGGCTTTCCAAGGGGTTGCCCCAAGAAACATAAAGAACTGACACAATAGAGCTAGTAGGACAAGCTAATGAGGTTTCTGTTGTCATCAATGGTATTTAGAGTAAATTCACTGATTGATACTGGATCGACCGTATCAACAGTTAGCCAGACATTTTATAACAAGAATTTGAAGACGATACCGATTGAGCCCATTACTGACCTTTTGAATGTTGAATGTACGAATGGAGAGAAGTTACCATATAATGGCTACATAGAGGTTGAAATAGCAAGTGATATTCTGCCAAATACGCACAGACAACGTTGTCTAATGCTAGTCGTGCCAGACAGCAACTACAGTAGTTGCGTTCCTGTGTTGCTAAGGACAAACTACCTAATGCATGCTCTAGAGGAATGCAAAAATAAGCAAGGAGCAAGATTTCTACAGACAGCTCGATTGCCAACTCCGTGGTATTTGACATTCAGATGTTTGACCTTGCGAGAAAAGGAGTTAGCAAAAAGAAACATTTGTCTAGGTGTTTTGAAGAGCGCAGTCACATGATATTATTGTGGAAAGCAATAGCAATGTGATATTGCGAACCTTCGTTGATAAAGAGGTACCTTATCATTCAACATGTGCTCTGCTTCAGAATTCAGTGATGTCTACAGTAAATGAAGACTTAGTTATTTCTCCAGGTCTGGTGACTTACAACTGCATGAGGAATGGTCTGATAGAAGTTCATGTGTCAAACGTGACTGCCAGGACAATCAGTATTCCGCCTAGAGCTATTTTGTGTGAGTTGCAACCAGTGTCTGTGGCTGATATCTCAGCAGATGTGGTTGAAAGGAAGCGAGTAGATGACCTTCTCAGATGGACATCACTTCGGATAAACTGTCCAAAGATGATCTACAAAAAGAAATAGAGCTTATAAAGAAGTTCAAAGACCTCTTTTCCAGAAGTAAAACCGATTTGGGATTTACGGCAGCTGTAAAGCATCGCATCAATCTGATCGATGAAACACCTTTTAAAAAAAGATACCGTCGGATACCCCCTTCCATGTACAGTGAGGTGAAAGATCACCTTCACTAGTTACTTGCTAGCGGAGTGATTCGTAAATCACATAGTCCTTGGGTAAGCAATGTTGTTCTAGTGAGAAAGAAGGACGGAAAGCTTCGCCTGTGCGTTGATTTTCGGCAGTTGAATAAGATGACAATCAAGGATTCCTATGCCTTGCCCAGGATTGAAGATATCTTGGACTGTTTGGCTGGATCTAAATTTTTTTATAGTGCTGGATATGAAGTCGGGGTATCATTAACTTGAATTAGATGAATCTCATAAGGAAAGGACCGCCTTTACAGTGGGTCCACTAGGTTTCTACGAGTTTGAGAGACTACTCATGCGGCTTTGCAATGCACCAACTACGTACCAGATATTGATGGCAGAGTGCCTTGGAGATATGCATCTGACCATCTGCGTGATCTATCTAGATGTTATCATCAATTTCGGTAAAACCGATGAAGAACATTTCAAGAATCTGGAGAAGGTCCTAACAAGGCTTAGGGAGTGTGGTTTGAAGTTGTCCCCAAAGAAGTGCCAATTCTTAAAGGAAAGGGTCATATATGTCGGCCATGTTGTATCAGAGGCAGGTGTTGAGGCAGATCCAACCAAGATTGACAAGATCATAAACTGGCCAGCTCCACACAGCCCTGAGGAAGTGAAGCAATTCCTTGGATTTGCTGGTTGTTACCGCAAGTTTGTGAAGAACTTCTCGAAGATTTTGTTGTTGTTGTTGTTGTGGGGCTTAACGCCATTTTTCAGCACACGATAGGCTATACATATCGGCCAGTATTAACGGTGGAGGAAGAAACCGGGAAATTCCCGGAAAGAACCACCGATCCACGAGAAGCTACTGGCAAGCTTTCTCACATATCCACATTCGCCGAATCCTAGACTCGAACCCACGCAGACAGAGGTGAGATGGCAGTGATCCGTAACGGGAGAGCGCACTCGGAATAAAGCGGGTAAGCGTCAGAAGAAAATTCAACACAGACCATGCAAGCGGGGACCGGAACAGGAGGAAGGCTTTCAACAGCTGGAGGATGCTCTCTCTTCACCACCTATTCTAGCCTACGTTGACATTGGGCAACCTTTCGAGCTGCACACAGATGCCAGTCAACACGGCCTTGGCGCAGTTCTGCATCAGATTCAAGATGGCATCAAGCGAGTAATCAGCAGAGAATTAACAAAAAGTGAGCGAAATTATTCAGCGCATCGACTAGAATTCCTGGCATGAAAGCGGGCAATCACTGAGAAATTCAATGATTACCTTTATGGACAGTACTTTACTGTGTACACTGACAACAATCCGCTCACGTATATTCTTACATCAGCCAAACTTGATGCCACTGGGCATCGATGGTTAGCTGCTCTAGCTGCTTACAACTTTGACATCATTTACAGACCCGGATCGAGCAATTCGGACGCGGACGGTCTATCTCTGTTGCCATGTGTAGACAACAGGAGCAGCACCAAGGATATGAAGACTATTACCAAAGAGACCCTACACGCTCTCTGTAATTTAGCTAGTGCCCAACCATTTGTTGAAAGTCTTTGTCTTCAGATGCTGTTGATGACATTGACTCTGGTTCTGAAATTTCCGCAATGACAAATAGAGATTGGAAAGTTGCTCAGTCCAAGGATCCTGTTATAAGTAAATGAGCAAAGCATGTACGAGACAAAGGAAAACCTAATCGACAGTCCCTGCCTACTGGAAGAGATCATTTAGCATTATTTCGGACCTTTGACAGTTTATGCCTGCAAAGAGGTGTGCTATACAGGAGGACAAGTGCTGATGATCGTGATTAACTACAGCTGGTACTTCCCAAGTCTCACCGTGAGGAGGTTATGCACTACTTACATGATGATTGCGGTCATTTAGGCCGAGACAGGACACTTTCTCTCCTGAGGGATAGATTCTATTGGCCGCGCATGGCAAAAGATGTGGAAATATGGATCCAAAATGCCGTCGTCGCATGCTTAGAAAATCGTCAACGGATGTTCGAGCACCACTCGTCAACATAGTGACTACACAGCCATTGGAACTTGTTTGCATCGATTTTCTGACTCTTGAGATGTCCAAAGGACCAAAATATACTGGTTATTACAGATCATTTTACCAGGTACGCACAGGCCATTCCGACAAGAAACCAGACAGCCAGGTCTACATCAGAGGCTCTGTTTAATGGTTTTATGGTGCATTATGTATGCCCCAGCATTTACATTCAGACCAGGGTGCAAACTTTGAAAGTAAGATCATCAAGGAATTATGTCAAATTACTGAAATAAAGAAGTCTCGCACGACAACCTATCATCCAATGGGCAATGGTATGTGTGAGCGATAGAATAGGACACTGGTAGATATGTTGGAAACTCTCAACCCAGATCAGAAAAGGGATTGGAAAAGCTAATTAGGACCATTGGTTCATGCATATAATTACACGCGTCATGAGTCTATAGGCCAGACGCCATTCTTTCTGATGTTTGGAAGAGAACCACGTCTACCTATTGACCACGCATTTGAGTTAGACATGGGTAGTGGATCGGGCAATTTGTCCATTTATATCAAATCTCCTCGGAACCGATTGGAAGAATCGTAAAAACTAGCTACATGTCTTGCGGAAAAATCTCAAGAAAAACAGAGCATATGACCTGAAAGCAAGAGCTGCAACTCTTCAAACTGGGGATAGAGTTCTTGTGAAGACTTTGGCATTTGATGGAAAACACAAAATTGCTGATCGCTGGGAGACTAAAATTTACATCATACAATCCCAACCAAACCCGGATATTCCAGTTTACGTTGTAAGATCGGAAGAGGGCAAAGGACCCAAACGCACGCTTCATAGAAATTTGCTGCTTCCTATTTGCGCCTTGCCAATTCAATCGGAGCATAGTAATCGTAAGCAAGAGAAACAAGCTTTTAAGTCCGCGACATCAAAGACTAGAAATTCACCCAAGAATAATTTCAAGGAAACAGATTCAGACCAGGATGAAAAGAATTCTATATCGCTTTATCTTCCAAGTGATAATGAAATGATTCGTGTGTCTGGTGGTTCCGAAACGGCAGATACGGGAGATATGTCTGTCAGGAACAGTGTTGAAGATAACTTAGCCGGCGAAAATTCAATTGCAGACTCCTCCAGTGAGAGTCTTAGAGTGGATGATGAAACCTCTTCAAACCAAGATGATGGTAATCCCAGTGTGGGAGGAGAGTTGATAGTGCAGTTGATGATAATGGGCAGAGTGGTCATACTGCTGAACAGCCTGGAGCTATGAATCCAGAAGACACTGTGATCAACATTGATAATGACTCTGCAGTAGCAGGTCACACCAAGGTTGAGAACTCCAATAACGTAGTAGTTACTGATCAGTTACGAACAAAGAGCTCCTTGCCTGTTCCAGCACCACGACGTTCGAGTGACGAAAGCACCTTCATGGATGACCTCTGGAGACCATGTGATGTCCCAAGCCGTTAATGAGCCAGACTGGCTAACAAAAGTCCTCGAGTCATTGCATACAAACGGACTTTTTAACGGTATGCCTGAAATCATTTCCAAAGCAATAATTTCCATCATGGTGGATACCCCTAAATAATGAGGACATCATTTGAATGTGTGGTGGGAAGTGTGTAGCAGGATTATATATCTTATAATTTTATATATTCATGTTTTAATTAGGTAGAAGTGGGTATTTTATTATTTTATATAATTAGTGTTCATTGACGAATGAAATAAAGTCATCAGTTGCAATTATTGTGTTATTCTCATTTTACACATATTTAGCCAATTAGGCAACCTTGAACCAGGATTACCTGTTCGAGTTTTGTTCACTATGAGCAATGAAGCTACCCTGATTATTGCTCATGCTGAGTTGTTCTATTATATGACAAGTGGTAAGTAACTTTCTGATTGATTAGTTTGCTACTTGTCTGTATAAACAACATAGCATGAACAGCATATTAGTGGTGGTCATTCCATCGAAGCTGCTGCAGGGTGCCTGTCATGGGATTGCAGTAAGAAAAGTGCTTGATGATTCTTTTGCTTAAAGGAAAATGCGACTTGACCTTTGTCCCATATGATAAGGTACATAGATTTGTAATATAGCTAATTAACAGTTTTGTTTATATGTACTCTGTATATTTCTCTGAAATGTATGTTGATGTATTTTAGTATCTTTAATAGGTTATCAACCTGCATATTCTTTTCTGAGCCTATCATTCTGTCCATACGCTTGTCTGTCTGTCTGTTCTTTACTTTTGCTCTACACACTGATTGTTTTGTGTTTAGGTTTATTTGGCCCACTATCTCTCTAGATGGATAATTAATAAATATATAGGGTAGTAAGTTATTCGTATTGAATATACTGTAAACTGTATCAATGTATACATGCAGAACAATAATGCACTGATGACGGTATTGATATTTATAGTTGTAGTAAATGTATTTTTATTGTATTTGCAGTGTGTAAGAAAACAGGAGAAATGTATTTATCTCCATTTACAAACCTCGTGCACAATAAACCCAATTTCTTATAACAAATACTGGACTTGTATTTTCTATTCTGTGAGTAGAAGGCAAGTGCTGTAAAATTTATGTCACCTATGTGTAAACATTTTATGATCTGCATAATTGGATGTATCCTTGTGAAACATCATAGACGGACCAGCAGGTTTCGAATAATCATCGCTGTAACTGAAGACTCCAACAAGTTTTGCGAAAATATCAACGTTGTTGAGACTTGCATCAATTTCCTTTCCGTCGACGAAACAGCTCCCGATATCAAACAAAGCCATGATAGATTCTGTATTGTTTTCCTGTGCAGTCTTCTATTTATTTCTAAAAAGGCATCATATGGAAGAACACAAACCTTGTGGTGTCATTCAATTTTTGACAGATTTGGGTTCATACCTGGGTACGAACAATACTGAAATCTCGGGTGCTGCAATCGACCAAAACATGCGCGCCCATGTTAAACGCGGTATCGGGTGTATCGTGGAATTAAACAATAGTTTTACTTACACAAAATCGATTTTTTATGGCTTCACCTCTCACGTCACGTCTTCGTCCACAATTGTAATCTACGTTCCACTGCCAAATCTCTGAATCATCTATACGCTGTTGGAAGTTTTCATTGACAATTTTACTAACCAGATCTGAAATTGCTGCTGTCGATGAAGTGTAAATGCATTTGGTGCTGATTGATTTACTAATCGTCGTAGTCGATATCGCATCGATTGAACCGCTGCAATCTCAAAGTTTTTAACCAGTCTGCAGTGTAAGATGTTATCGTAGGTGAGCAACCTCTGACAAATCGATGCTGCCTAATTGATGACTTCTGGTGATTTATTCCCCGTGCGAACTGACCCCTCGAGTGTTTCCGGGCGATTGACGAGATTATTTGCTATTGTTTGTCCACAGACATTCGCTTAAAGCATACGGGCTTGAACTATGTCGTGGAACCTTTGGTTGTTGTAGAAACTTTTGTTGTTCCATGCTTGTTTCTCAGCTTGCATGCATGTCCACTGAGGCGTTTTCTGTTTTTGGAGGTTCCTGGGGGACATCCTCCAGTGGAGACAGATTTATTCTTATGCTGAAGGAGGTACATTGCCCTCGGGAGGCTTAGGAACCCAATGTTTGAAGTGGTTGTAATGGTTGTGTCAAATAACTGCACGACTTTGCATGAAATGCTTTCCTTATGTGACACGATAACGGTAAACCTCGTCATGGCCATCTCAGTAGCCAACTGCGCCAAACAAGAGCAAATTAAAGTATGCTCTTAGATTATGTAAGAAAGAAAAAGTAAAACACAGAGCAGACTTGCTAGCCAATAAATCTGAAAATTCCAACTAATGTGAATTCTGGAAGCCAGTTAAATATAATATTAAGATGACTTCCAATAGGCTACCAATCTGAATTGATGGAAACCATGGTCAAAATAACATATGCAACATGTGGAAAAATTATTTTGAAGACTTACTAAATAGTGTTAAAAATGAATCATATAAGAAGTGTTTTCTTTCTGCACTGAATACCCCTTCTATCCATATTGAAGTAATCACACTATTTGAGATCCAAGATGCAATAGCAAGACAAAAAGGAAGTAAATGTCCAGGATCAGATCTTTTTTTACATGTGGAACATTTTAAATTTTCAGACAGCAGACTTCATATCCTTTTCATGATTTTATTTAATTGTTTGTTGGTACATAACTTTGTTCCAGATGATTTCACAAAAGTTACAATTATACTGCTACTGAAAAGGAAAATTGGTAACCTAATGGACAAAATATAACTAGTAGTTATAATAACAGTCTTTATTTCTCATTAAGCCGTCTAAGATGGAACAGTGCCTCGAACATATTTGTAAATTATAGTGTATTTCACTTTTGATGAAGTAATGAGAAAGTATGTGTTCTCAGTGACGACAAGAATATCTAATAGCAAGAACTTTATCTTGAAATCTCTGTGGAACTATGACATTCATTTAAATTCTCATACAGATCGAACAAATTATATAAGATGTAAATCTTCTATGATTAAAATATTTAAATTTCATGTCTATATTTCAGTTTCGATGTATGGACTATAAAGTCTCAAATAAAGAATTCTTATTTTATCTTATCTTTAACGTTTTATTTCCCCAATATGCAGTCTCATGTGGCTCTTCAAATTACTACTCCGGCTGAACATGCTATCACAAACTTCACATTTGAATGGTTTTTCTCCAGTGTGCACTCTCGTATGGTTCTTTAATTGAACACTCTGATAAAACATTTTATTGCAAACTTCACATATAAATGGCTTTTCCCCAGTATGCATTCTCATATGGGTCTTCAAATTACTACTCTGGCTGAACATTCTATCACAAACTTCACATTTGAATGGTTTTTCTCCAGTATGTATCATCATGTGCTTCCTAAGATCAGAACTGTTACTAAACATTTTATGACAAACTGTACATACGAATGGCTTTTGCCCCGTATGGAAATTCATGTGGTTAATAAAGGCACTTCTCCATGCAAACATTTTATCACAAACTGCACACTTGAATGGTTTTTCTCCAGTATGCATCCTCATGTGGCTCTTTAAATTATTATTATGTTTGAACGTTTTATTACAAACTTCACATCTGAATGTTTTCTCTCCACCGTGCACCATCATGTGACTTTTCAAGTGTCTGGTATGACTAAACATTTTATCAAAAACTTCACATTTGAATGGTTTTTCTCCAGTATGTATCCTCACGTGCTGCCGTACAGCACCACTCTGACCAAACGTTTTAGCACAAACTCCGCAACTGAAAGGCTTTTCTCCAGTGTGTATCCTCGTATGATTTTTCAAACCACTAATATTACTAAACATTTTATCACAAAATTCACATTTGTATGCTTTTTTTCCCGTATGCATCATGTGGTTTTTGAAATTAACTTTCTGACTTAATATTTTATCGCACAGAAATCACTTGAATGATTTATCTCCCCTGTAGGTAATTGGTCATAAAGGACCGGTACGGAAAAGGCCCGGGTTAAAAGGTCCTGGTCCAGAAAGGCCGGTAACGGGTCAGAAAGGCCCGTTTAGAAGATTGAATAATAATAATAATATTAAGAAGAAGAAGAAGATGCAGTTATCCTTTTATGACAGCTTTTCTAGAATACCCATATCTCTTGACTAGCAGCAGAGAGGGTGAACAGACCACTTGCTTGGATTGTTACTTATTAAAACAAAATTATGGTCTCAATAGTCAACAACGATATAAACCCCCACCAACTGGGTTACTTCATTTTTGACCTTCGTTATGTGTTTGTTTACTCGCGGACAATCTACTTTTGGTCGCACCCTCTCTGCGGACTGACTGATTTAAGTCGCATACGCTTACAAGTACTTGCGCGACTGGTTACTGCTCGATGGTCGAGCTTTTAAATTGTTCGGGGGGTTGTAGGAATGGTGCCACTACAACCCCGCTTTAATGTGCGATGGTCGCACTGTTTAATTGGTGGCTGGCAAAGGCAAAGGAGGAGAAGAACCCGGCAAGTACGCTTGCAGCCTTGGACGTCGTGCACGCCTCGAAACGGCAGGTCGTACTTCATTTGTCAAATTCAGTCCAGTTGTACTAATGGACAGACCCTATTACCAACAGTGTGTGAGCCACCTGTGCAATTATCCAAATTCTCAATTAGTAATAAAGAATTTTTCCTATCTCCTAACTAACGATTTTTAGTCTAGTACATTAGTGTACATGTTATAATTCCCTAGCTAATTTTGAACTATATATCTAAGCGACAATAACTGTTTTGAGTCAATATTGGGGTTAAGATTGTAATTTTGACCCGCAACCAAAGGATCAGATTAAGTGTATTGGTTTGATCGAGTCGGGATTCCAAGCCAAAATGGATTCCCTTTAAATAAATAGGCAATTTGAGCCCTTAAAAGGGCTGTTATGGCATTTCAGTCGAAGGTACCACGGCGTTTTTCCATTTCTTCAATTTCGTCCGCAGCAGCAGAGAGGGTGAACAGACCACTTTGATTTCACACATGTATTTTTGTCTGTATCATAAAGATATCTTGACTCTTATAAGCCCTTGTAAGCAATTACAACCTTACACACGTATACAATACAAACAGAAAACCGACCCTGGGTCCACCCTCTCTGCTGCTGTGCATTTATCGTTGACTCGCCGATACATAAATCAGATACAATATTCTTCTGTATTAAATAAATAAATATATTATAATGAACAACTGTAGGTGGTTGTTAAATACTTCTGTAGTCTGCAATAAACGATGTCGCGGAGAATACTGCGCTCCTCATAATCGACTCGTGAAAAAATCTCCTGGTTTGCAAATCTGTATCAAATGCGGATTAGCATCTCGTGCTGTTATATGCACCAAATGTGGCGGTAACAATTACAGCGCATTAGTGCATTATTATCAACATAGAATTCCACGGCGGGGTTTTATCAGGGATAATCCCAGTATTCTCCTTTAATATCCATGATACCTCCATTAATATCCATGATACCGCCTGTAAATAATCGTTTACAAATATCAGCTGCTTCATTAATTATTTCTGGAGAGTTATTACCAGCTCGTTTTCCTCCAATGAGAATTTCCAGTCGTTCAACA
>JAECUM010070867.1:0-10000 GCA_016617855.1 Megalonaias nervosa | reverse complement strand
AATTTAGACTTAAATAAAACAAAGTGATGAAACAAGAATATTAGAGTCTGAACAGTTCAGAAAATAATTAAAACCCTAGAGTAAAGAGAAAAACATGAAAACCTCCATCACTGTGACTGCACTCTCCGACACATGTGTCTGTCGTTCAAAATTTGTTCCAACATTATTATAACGAACCTAATACATACGCATCTGCTTGTACCGAAGGACTTTTTTCATTTTCACAAATTTGCAGTAGGAAAAGTTTGTAATATTTTTATTTCCATTGATTCGAAAATGGATTGGCATAACAATGGCGTGACACTGACCATCCCATGATTCTATGTCGCCTGTATTTTAAAAATTCTGTGTAAGCAACCTGACCTTAATATATAAAGATAAGATACAGGGCGCTGGCATCAAAGTAGGCGTCTTCTTAAAAGTTTCAGCCGCCAAGGTAAATCTCTCTGTCATTATCTATACAATATTATATACTTTTTCTTAAAGTTAGTTTTATTTCAAGCAAATTTCTATTGCCGTCAGGTTAGGTTGGAGATATTAGTTGGGGATTGAGTTTCAAAAATAATATATCATAGTATAATTATCTTCTTTTGTAAAAGACGTTCTAGGTGTGATACAAAATTCATAGCGTCTATTTACAACATTGAACACGATTATATATTGCGCCAAACAAAGAACATTTCGAACAAGATTCGATTTCAGTTTATTTAATCTGAAAAAAAAAAAAAAAAGATTTATGCTTCCAACTGTAAGGATGAATACCATAGAAAAGATCGAACACAAAAGAGAAAGATCAATATCCAATCAAATATCGGTAATTGTTACGTATTGCATGTGTACCTGCACAAAGTTCTTAAACTGTCAAGAATTCATTTATACACATGTAATTTTTAAGCATATCGTCACATATTAGCAAAACTTTCACTAGAGAAAAGATAGATTACATTCGTGGTCACCATTAAAATTTGTAACATAAAATAAACAGTACAGTTACGAAGTTAACTTGTTATACAGCGAAAAGATTAGTAAAATTGTTATTAAAAATAATTAGATTTTAATGTAAAACTTTAATGGAAAATTACGAATAATTTCGTATTTCTTAATATATTGATATAAACAAATGACTAATAAAGTTTTTACTGAATTTGACAAAATCGGTTTTGATACATCACGGGATTCAATAGTATACAAAAATAACTGTTGAAATTCATCCCCAAAGGCCAACGAAAAATACATTTGAGCCTCAATAACCCAACAAACACAAACATCTCCTTACGCATGGGAAAGGGTAAATAAAATCTCACGCAATAACATTGTGCAAAGGTTATTAATTTCCATTATGTATCTAGTTAAAACTGAACACAGTTATACTGTTGTAAATTATGTAACAATCGAATCATGTATAAAATTATGTCAACATAGTCCGCATGAACATCTTGAAGAGCTATATATACATGTAGCTATATATACATGACTTCTTACCTCTTACACTGAGAATATTGAGAAAAACCCCACAAATTATTTCACTTTATTTCACTTGGTTTATAGCAGGCAGTGTTGGCAGCATAAGGCGGCGGCGGCGGCGCGCTGCGCGGCGTTATATATATATATATATATCGGATTTGTCCAGGAAACGGTTGCACAAGGTAAAATATAAGTAACGCGTGCTTTTAAATTTGCATGCATTACGTCTGTACGATCCACAATATATCGTGTACACGAGACTGTATAACATTATTAAGATAAAGAACACTATAACAATTATTCAGGTGAAAACATGATAACGTTTGCCTTCTGATTATTAAATGCTGACTTTTCTTCTAGAGAAAGAGATACCGAAAACAAACGAAGTAACTAAAATGTCAAACCGAGAATACTAATTATCTGCAAGTGAAATTTTTGTTGGGTACAGCATGTTTTTAACATGACACCGCACATCAAAGAGTACACCACGTAGGGAAATAATGCGCACGTGTATTTCGTGACGTTACACGTGAATCGTGATCTGCCATCCGAAAACAGATAGTTTCACAGCAATTTCCTCTTATTCTCTACGTCTCACCTTTTTGTCTTTGCTTTTATCTTACGTTTGAGATACATATTCTGATTAACGTTTTGAAATACACATGGACACGTGTTAAGTTATATTAAAGTGTACCAACATTTTATATTAATCTACAACCATGTTTCTTCTGTAAAGTTAAAAGAACGGTATCTCTCCCTTTATATATGATGCTACTTCTGAAACCAAGTCTAGATTTAATTAAGTTAACTCTCACTTAGGTGCCAATAAGACTTATCCCAAGATCATGAATGATTTTGTTGGTCGAAAGTTAAACGTATTATTTTTAAATTTCGTAGATTTCGTCACATTTGTCAAATGTTAGGAAACCGAATCAGAAGATAACTAATGCTCATCTACAATCTATTCCTACGATTGACGAACCGTTTAGCAGAATCGTAATAGACTGTGTGGTCCCTTACATAAGACAAAGTCAAGCAAAAGTTCTTGTTGACCATAATGTGTCCGTCCACAAGATTTCCAGATGCTATTCCTTTGAGGAATATTAAAACTAACACCACAGTAAAAGCTTTAAGTTTTTCACTTGTCGGCCCTCCCAGATCTGATGGATATGATCAAGGGTCAAATTGTATGGAAGTTTCTAACAAATAAAGTATGAATTAGGCATTCAACAGTTTAAATATTCTGCCTATCGCCCTGAAAGTCAATTACTTTGGAAAGATTTCATCGTACGCTGAAGACTCTGACTCTGGCCATATTGATTTGGTAGAGGAAACAATTGGGATGAGGGTGTTCATTAGCTGTTGTTTGTTGTTAAAGAATCAGTTCAAGAAACATTAGATTTTAGTCCTTTCGAATTACTGTTTGGACATATTGTCTTTGGGGTATTGAAGTTATTAAAACAGGAACTTCTTAAGTATTAAAGAAGTCACCACTAAGACAGCCACTGGTCCTGAAACTAAGTCTGATGACAAATTGACACACTGTAGAGTAACATTAACAAATCCATTCTCTACTCTCTGAATAAGCATGCTTTCACTAGAAGAAGACTTCCCAGATAATGACAAGATATAAGATAACAAAAATCTCTGATAAGCGTCTGTCTCTTAATACTTGAATAGGGACAGGATGGCTTGGCAGAATAACCGAAAGGTAATATAGAACTTATAGACATGAATGGTTAATAATTCACCATAACAGAATCGCACTGGGATTTGTTTGACCTAACCAACTGTTTGATTTCCATAACAAACATTTACCTTGACGTATTTGAAATAAACTAATTTGAATTAGCTGACCATTCACCCGTTGCCTATTTTTTAATCTGCAGCAAAAGAAATAACGTGCTTTTTCTTCTTACAATATGTGTACGTAGGCAAAGATAAGGATTTTCAAATCTGTCTTATCAGAAATTGATTTCAAAACGTTGTACCAGTTTGAGATTTGGAGGTACTCATATGAGACTGAGATGATTTTGTACCGAAAATCTACCGAGAGGAAGACTTGTTGGTAAATGAAACTCTGTTAGTCAAGAAATGGTCTGCAGCTGTTTGAGCAGAATATTTCCGTGTTTCTAACTTTTATTCATCAAGATAGGTCTTAAAGTCACTATGGACGCAATTATTGAACCCTTCAATTAATCTGAGCTCTCTGAGGTTATTGTAATATTCATGTAAACACCCTTATCAATTATCCCACCTTATCAATGTAGCAATAATCATTGTCTGAAAATACTCTGACTCTTAAATGGAAAATTGCCATTAAATTCGTAAACAAGGTCATGTCTGTTTATTTAATTTTTGCTGTCAACCTGTCAGAAATCACGTCGAGCATAAAATTTCCAATAGGAAAGGTACTGTCCTGGACACAAAGCCATTAAAACCTGCTTAGAAATGGTACTGTCCTGGACACAAAGCCATTAAAACCTGCTTAGAAATATTATCCTTAAAGTTTAATCTACACTTATGGACAAACGTTAGCGATGTTATATGTTATTTAAAAATGAATCTTACAATACAGGTAACAGTCTGTTGTATATACGTTTACCATACTCTTGCGTGGAGTAGATGGATCAAAGTCACTAGAGGTCTTCTACTTGCATGATACTTATTTGACGTCTTGACAATTAATTAGTATTACGCATATACTTAAAAATGTGTCTGGTGAACAGATATTGAATTGGCTGCGCTGAATCGATCGTTGTCTATGGATTCAAAATCTTTTCTCTTTTTTTTCAGATGTATATCTTTACTGGACTCATCCTTTACCATTGTCTGATGCTGGCTTTAGCTGCCAATATCTGTCCTAATACAACTCAATGCACGTGCACGTTCGATATACTCGATTGCTCTGGTCATCATCTGGGGGGCATACCAGCATTTCTCCCATCAGAAAGGTACATTGAAACACTTCGTCTTTATTATGCTGGGCTTACCAATATCAAAAATAGCTCATTCCTTGGCATTAAGGTATCAGATATTCTACTGAATAACAATAAAATCAGCTTAGTTCCTCACGGAGCCTTTAATGGAGTTGAAGATTTCATAAATGCGCTCAACCTGAGTCACAATGCCCTAACTACCATTCCTACAGCGATTGGGACACTGAGGAAGATTCAAAGCCTTGACATATCTCTCAATCCCATCAACCAGACCGCTTTTGACAGTGAGGGAAATGAAGTCCTAAAGAGAATTGGTGACACTCTGTATGAATTTAGTTTCGGACATGACGCTCTTTATGAATGGCCGCATACGCTTCGTCATCTTGTAACATTAAAGACTCTTAACGTTTTGGGTGGATCTTTTAAGACTCTTCCTCCTGCAGCTTTCCATGGCTTTGAAGGAACCTTGTTGAACCTTCGCATCGAAAATACGAAGCTAATTGCTATTCCTGTCGCTTTGTCCAGACTCATTTACCTTGAGAGACTAAACTTTGATCACAACCATTTTATTGGAGACGCTGGTATTCTTGTTCCCGCTTTCTCCTCGACAATCTTGCGACACTTAAAAGATCTCACTCTCAAAGACGACAGCCTCACTGTGTTTCCAAATATCCTTAAGTATCTGGAAGGAGTGCAAAAACTCAGTCTGGAAGGTAACATCCTCGATGTCATCGGCGATAATTCTATTAAAGTCATTGCGGCTATCAATGTGACAGACCTCAGCCTGAGAAACTGCAGCCTAAGTCGTGTGCCTGGTGCCATTTCCCGTATGAGGAATCGTTCTATATTGGATCTCTCGAAAAACAACATCCATAGTTTTGAGAGGAACGATTTCACAAATATGAGCCTGATCAAGAATCTGTCTGTATCCGAAAATCCACTTAATTATATTTCTCCCGACGCCTTTAACGAGCTGCACAATTTGATTTATCTGAATATGCAAGCCACCAATCTGACGGAAATACCAACAGCAATCCAAAATAGTCGTGATCTTCGGGATGTTATCCTTCCAACAGATCAAATCAGCTGTACATGTGACCTCGCGTGGCTGAAGAACTACAGAGACACACACAAAACAGACACAGGCAGTCCAAAACTACACATCCAGGGCACGTGCGAGACCATCATATCTAGCATTGAAGAGTACCTTCATACGTTCATCCCTATGTGTCCAAACTATAACGTTACGACTGTAAGTTTCTAATATGTTTGATTTTTATGGCAACATATTGGACAAAACCCATGAATGATTTTGTCTGCAATGTCCCATTAAATAAAAAAGCAACCATAGTGTTACGTTGTCTTTGATTGAGATCTCTAAGCTACTTTCTTAGATTTCTTCATTAATTATATAGCTAACACAACCTACTTTGTATGAGTCAGTTCCAGCCTAAAATTAACATTTAAGCACGTCCATTTGCGTATATTTGACACTGAAAGTTTTCGGCAGTTGTGATATGGTTAGCTTATTTTCTAGAAGATTATGCCCCACAGAATAATAATAATAATCATACTTTCCCCTTTTATCTCCATATCCAATTTTATGCAAACCATATAACTGATAACAGAAAATTTAACGGCTGCAATAAGGAATGGTAAACGTGCACTGATAGCAACACGTGAGTAAAACGCTTCCAAATCGGAGTCGTTAACAACGTTAGCAATCTCGCATTGCTCCTGGAGTCTCGGAGATCCATTGCAGCCGATATAGAGCGAGTCACTAAAACTTTGTATATATACAACTGCAATAGCTACAACAACGTTTCTTTCTGTCACAAATTTATGGCGTGATTCAGACTAAATATGATTGAAACTTCTCATTTGATTTAATCTTATCATAAGAGGATGCAATATGAAACAGGCAAAAACCTATGAGAAACGAGTGTAACAGCTGTTATGCGTATATTACCCGACATTTTGCGCATATTGGATACTTTTCCATACAGTGGAGGAATTTCCAAAGATAACAACAGTATTGCGAGGAGTCATTAAAATATTCTGCATATGGGGCATGCGCAAAAGAAGATTTTGGCGTAAAGAAAATATAAATTTATATGATGAAGTACTCATGCGGAGGAAGTAATATGAGAAATAAAATAAAATAGAGAACTAGATGATACTTATTTCAGCTAGACCCCAATCCCGGTCCTTATGCAAACAACTTGGCAGACCAGGAATGTCCATTATGTACACCTGCAACCATTCTTCTAATTGCATTCATGCGAAGTCGTTTCAGTATCTATTGGCTTAATGCTAACTGAGCCTTAAATAGATAGGCAAAAGTCTAGCAACAGATTGCAACATAATAACATTGGTCGACATTATATTAATTTTAAAGGAAATAAATAAAATAACTATTTTCATAGTTTAATAAAATTGAATTTTAAAACTTTATTCACAGTCTTAAAACAAACTCTTGACGTGAATCTCTTCTTAAAGAAGTAAACGCTTCCTCTTTGTAAGAAACATATTAAAAGGGATAAATCTTGTTGGAATAAGTTTACAAAGAAATCATTATAAAAGCAAATATATATATATATATATATATATATATATATATATATATATATATATATATATATATATATATATATATATATAGTCTGGGCTTTGCCATATAAATCGTTTCATGCCCGCTCCAGCGGCGCTCGCTATTATGTTTCCCCGTCTCAACAGCCAATCAAATAACCTTTTTTAATATTTGTAAACCGTCGTACTGGCGTTGAGAGGAAAACGTTTTTGATGATTTATCATATTATCAAACGTTTTCCTTTAATTTAAATGTTTCGTGCTAGAGATTTGTGAATCGCTGATATCTAAGCCTTATCTACAATATAAACGATATTTTTATTACTTTATTACATTAGTACATTAGCTAATGTCAGATAACGTTTCATATGTCCATGCCCACGGATTTTGCTTAGACTTTGTGTGGTTAACGCTATTTTTTATTTGGTGAAGGAAGAACCCTGAAGACCCCTGGAAGAACCACAAACCCACGGGAAGCTACTGGCAAGCTTTCTCACATATCAACGTTGGTTGTGCCGAGACTCGAAATCATGCGGACAGAAGCAGGATGTGTGAATGGTCTGTACAGGCAAGCGCCTCAGACATTTCCGAGAGAAACCAAAGGTCATTATTTTGATATCACTTTCACCAAGATGGCATTTATTTTGACGCCATTATGTGATCTTTATTTTCTTAGGAATTTAACATTTCACGATGACTTGCCAAAGAAAACGTAGGTCGACAAGAAAAGAAGATAAATTTGTAATTAATGTGTTATCAAACTTTACCCTTTCGTAGCCAAAGTTTGAAATACTCTTACCTGTCGAATGATTCATAATAGACTAATCAAGATTTTGCGATAGGAATTTATTATATAGGTCCAGACGGAAAGATGAGCCCTAACAAGGTTATTAGAATGTTATCGTTATTGCGCATGTGCGTAATGTTTTTATATAAAGCATCCGGTTAGGATGCAATATTTTATTTACGTTTGTTCCGAGTGTTGACATCGTGGGTATGGCCTTATTCCGTTTCAGCACATGGTCAAGAAATCATTTTCATATAATGTGACAAGTGTGTTAAGAAAATAAAGGATAAAAACAGCAGGATAATGTGAGTTTTCACATGGGCCTGAGTCGACATATTCTCCATTTCCAATTCCCAACACACTGCCAGGGCCTACTCTCATCTTCTGCAACCGGATGTGCACTACGATACATTCGCAGTAAACATTAACACTGATAATATTGTTAGGTCTCGGTAGCAACATAAAGCATTCTGCATCGTATGAAAGTTTATGCTGTTGAGGGTTGAAGTCAATAACAATTTTAACAATATGAGGATTGTAGGCTGAAGCAATAGACGGATCGACAGACACGCGGCCATTATATCTGGTGGATGAAGAACATGGGAAAACCCCCGGAAGAACCACAGACCCACTGGAAGCTACTGGCAAGCTTTCTCACATACCCACGTTGGCCGAACCCAAGACTCGATCCCAGGCGGACAGATGTGAAATATGAGTGTGAAGGTGAGTACATTGGACCATTCGGCCACCAGGGACCATTCGGCCACCAGGGACCATTCGGCCACCAGGGGTCCCTTTTGTAAGTGTAATAACATGACCTGAAAAAATACTAATAAATTGGGAAATGTTTTTACTGTCAAACAGTTAACAGTGGAGATAAAGACATAGTTTATGGGCACAGTAACCTATTTTCTTCACTCATTTTTTGAGGGGGAAGTGAAATGGGTATGTGGTGCGCATTGTGGTGCGTGTGTGTATGTGTTGGGCGACTTTATAAACATATGGCAAGAAACACTGCATTAAATTACTTTTCGATTACGATTCTACCTTTTATCCCAAAGTCTTAGTTTATTATAATAATCTCCAAGACTACTACTGACTTTTTAAGCAATAGTCTAAACCTAAAACTAGATTTGAAGTATTTTACTTAGATGTGTAGCTTTTTTATTCAGATTTGAATAAGTGTACTCAGTGTCGAATGTTTGAGGCCTAGTGTTTTATAACAATAATTGAAAACCACAAGCCACTAACCCCCAATATGTTATGAAAATCTTTATGATCTCTGTCACTCAAAATTCATTAAAATATCCACTAGCTTCAAACTTTTATAAGAAACCATAACCAATAATCACGGGAGTTTATAAGACTCTCCATACAACTAATCATCTAACTTTTATTGAAAAATATACACCTGGTCATCAGAATTTTACAAAATAACCAAGGCTACTGGTCAGCATAATTTTGCTATGAAAAAATCTTTCACCAGCCGTAGAATGTTTATAAAAAAGACCCGCTGGTCAAGAAATTTTACAGGTATATCCTCCTCCAGTCGTCTAAATTTTGCAAAACAAACTGGGCCATTGGTCAGCAACATTTTATACGATAAAAATCTTTCAATGTCATCAAAATCAGTTCCATGTCTATCCACTACCACCAGTCATGAAACTTTTACTAACTATAACGCACCCCAAACACACACTAGTCACAAAAACATTATTTAATACATCACCTACTGGTCAATCCTATTCGCTTCGTTGACTTGACTGCCTAGTAACCAGTAACCTTGGTTAATTAATCCAAGTCTTTCATGCGCACTATCATTATACCCCCTATTTTATTCTTTTCAAATTCTGTAAATGTAAGCTTTTTGTCAGTAAATATGGTAGTTATTAAACATTACTTATACACTAATTACGGACGTCAAATCTAAACAAGACCTCTCAGGTAGCCTAGTGGTTATTGCGTCCGCCTCAGATGCGAAAGGTCGCGGGTTCGAACCCCGGCCGAGTCTTATCAATGATTTATAAAAATAATACCAACAGCTGCCTCGCAAGGCGCTCAGTATTAAGAGGTTAGTGTTAGGACTGGTCGGCCTGCTGTCAGGATAATGTGACTGGGTGGGACATCATGCTGCATGTCTGCGGCATGATGCCCCACTGCTAGACATCACTCTAAACTGCCACACTGCAGACATTGTAGCGATATGACTGAACAGTTGTTG
>JAECUM010070865.1:0-10884 GCA_016617855.1 Megalonaias nervosa | reverse complement strand
CCTAAGAAAAATCTTCAATTGATTTCCACGGAAAATGAGACTCAAGGACTCGTTAGGTGTCATCCTTTACTGGATAATTCAATTCCAGTCCATCTGCGCTAGCCAAGGTTCCAGTATGTTATCCTATCTACACCTTGCCTGACCAATGATATATTTCAGTGCTTTGTCCTAGCGACATATATTGGATTTCATGAATCCTGTCCCTTAGTTTGTACTGATAACTATCTAATAGAGTATAAGATCGGTGCAGTTTACATTGGCTGAAGATGGTGGAGCAATTGACTTGGAATGATACCTTTTAAATTTAACATGAAAAGTATGCATACCTACAAGACAGAATCCATTAAAGGAGTATTTGCAGGGAAAGCATGTATTTGCAAAAACACAGATCGACAGTGTACAATTGATTGTTTACCAGTCCATTAAAGTTGTTTAATCCCCATGTCTCGATGATGTGGGAACAGTCCTCCAATTTTGAACAACTTAACTTTGACTAGATGTGGTGATTTTTGAGCGGCATGCAATAAAATTCACAGACCCGAAGCACTTAAATATCTAATCGATCCGCCAAGGTGTAGATGGGTTAACATATCGGAACTTTGGCTGGAGAAGATGATTCCAGTCAAGATTAGTCTCACCTAGATTCCGTTCAAACAGCAGTTATACTCCAGAACATAGTACAGGCCCAACCGATCATGCATTATTTTCCACGGTTGAAATAACATTAGTTTGCTCAGATCCATACCTAAAGAGACATGTTAACCCATTGCAGAGCGTATTCAAAAAACTTGTTTTGGCTGTGTGGACATCTTTTCTTTAAGCTGGAAGGACCATGGTCATCAATTATGATTGGAATATAGGAAACAATCGGAGGATAGTTTAAACTATTGACATGTTTCTTAGATTGTACATGACTTGCAGACGTCGCCTAATTTGATTTGACCTCAAGCATTTCTTAACTTGAATTTGAGGATGTTATATTATTTGAACCAGTCGCAAATGATGTTACGTTTGAAAGGTAAATTCATTCTGACTGATAGTAATCATTCCAGGCCAGAAGTGTATTTGTGATTTCTTTAAAAATGCCATAGAAAACGATTAGTACAAAGATAAGATACCACTGTCTAAATAAAGGAGATCTTCGGATAAAATGATGCGGAAATGCCATCCTCTTCATGTAGCAAAACAATCACTGTTCACAGTGTCAGGTTCTTTTAATCATAACGTTTATTTCAACACTATATATCCAATGTATCTTCATGAACGACGTCATTATAGTTCATCAATATATGTTTCCATATCTAGTCATGATTTCAAGATGATGAGAGTGTGACCTCTTCCTGTGGTTGTTCACTTAACGCCTATAAACGCGTATTACATTAACAAAATAATAAATGGTAGGCAGAATGTATATCAGTATCTATAAAACAAATTATGTAAAGTGTTATATGACCAAGTCTCACTCTGATTTGTATGGACCCTTTGGTCAAACATGGGCAATCAATAACTTTCCACCGATGATTGATATCATTAGAGGACAAAATGTTAAACGTATATGTCAACATAAATGGTTGCGAGCTGCTGTAAATGAGCGACATAATTTTCTCGTTTTTAACTCGATAATGAAGTCTGCGATTTTTTAATAAATAGTTCTGTTAGAAATGTACAAATTCTGATCTTAAATGAATTGCACAATTTAGTAATTGCTCTATGTTCGACAGTATGCTACAAAATGTTGCTACATATATCAAGTTCCAAATTCATACTGCAATATCATCCATTTCTTTAAAGTGGAAACTGCCGAATAGTCTGTATTTTGGAATAAACTTCGATCATATATATAGAATCTGATGACTACATCCAATTCACTCATGTCCTGTCCTATTCGATTACTACATAACATCCGATTCACTCACCTTCTGTGAATTCAGGCTTTCAGTTCACAGGTCAATCAACCAAGTTTTAAAATACGTCCGTTAACAACGTGCACATACGCATTCGTGAAGACGTGCAGTGTCCATTGTAACTCTATTGATATCAATCTTCGGTCCTACACGGTGTTGAGTTCTGAAGTGAAAAGGTAAAGGAAGATTAATTCATATTTCGTCATAATTGTAAAAACGCTTTAGTTGTATTAGAATTATGAATTACATCTTTGTAATATTCTACTTCTTAAGAGTTTTAAACTTCAAGATAAAGTCCTTGGATCGCCTGAATTGCTTTAAAAGGTTATAGCATAAACATTAGTTAATTGCTCTGTCACTACTTTAAATACTTAAGACGTCAAAACATTGATGAAGTGAACAAGGGATATATAGCCGAATATCTTTAAAAATATCGATTATGACAAAGAAAAGGGTTTAGTGCAAGAATGAGAGACAAGAAGGAATGAGCGGAACAATAGTAGTAATACATTTATGACCGGGTTCAAAAAGCTCTGATACCTGCATTCTGAATCGTATTGTATTGACTTATTTGATAGAAAAGTTGCAACATGAAAACAAAACACAGCAAACAACAAACAACAAACAAATAAATCAAATCTGAACAACAAACTGTGACAAATTTTCTTACCAAAGTATATGCTTATGCACTATTACTTTGAATTAGTGTGCAATTAAATTTGTCTAAAGAAACCAGTAACGAATATAGTAGCAAATCATATTCAGATGTGTATGTGAATTTGAAGGAACAAAATATGAGGATGGAAATTGTACGGAATCAATTTAGACGAATGTTATATCAGAACATAACCATTTGGATATATTCTTCTCTGTTTGCGATGCGACTTATAGGACTACAAAACGGGAATGAATCTGTGTAGGACTGATGGGAATTTAAGCCAGCGGATGGAACTCTGTTGTGGTAATCGATATTGCACATGGAAGAAGGACAGAATGGAATCCTGTGGAATGGATTTGCCACTATGAAAATCAAACATGGATAAAACATCATGGGGCTTGAATTTAACAATACTTCTGTCGCAGCCATGACGCAGAGGAAAACTAGAACTAGATATGGACGGAAAAACAAATAGACAGACAAATTCACACTCGTTCAATCAAACTAGCACAGACTAGTGCAAATTAAGGCATTGTGAGCATGAGTGTAATATGGTATTGTAACCAACAGGCTATCGTACGGGTTTCCTCTCGACCCGGGTTTGAATTTCCGTAGAGTGCGAATTATAAAACCTCTAAGTTGTGTGATGGTATTATTTACATTAAATAATAATTATGCCAAATATAATCAAGCATTCGTCTATATAATCCAGGGATAGCACTTTCCGTTCTGTTTACAAATATCTGTAATTAATCCTATTTTCCTTGATTTCTGTCGTAGGAATCCGGAATGAGTTTGCTGAACTATTGTGAAATTATTTAGGGATTTTAGTTATAGTCTACTTCTCGTGGAATATACCTTGAAGTAGAAACTTTTGCATTAAAGGAGCCGTGATTGTTCGATGATGCTAGGATAGCATTGCAAATTATAACTTTTATTCGGAATACTTTTGGATCAATGTAACATTATTAGTACAATTTAGATTAATATTCTCGAAATTCATACACTGTAAGTTGTTTTTACTTAATTCACATTGATTGATTTTATGTTTTAGGGAAATAATGTTATGCTATAGAGCACAGATTGTTTGTTGGGTGTTACCTTGTTTTCTTATCGACGTGAAGCTCCTATTCCTCTCAAAATTAGTGGGAGCTTTTCTCAGAATTTCAATTTTAGTTGATAATTGTTTAGGATTGGAATTTGTTTTATTGTATAAAACTTTTTTCGTTTCAGGGTTTTGATGTTTTGGAGACTGTTTTTGGAATTTGAATTTCGTTGCTTAAACGTCTATTTAGTCTCTTGCATTTTTATTTCGGAGCGTCCACCATTAGATCCAGTGTAGTGATATTTTGTTGCCTATCCTACCAAGGATATATATAAAAAGGACGATCTACTTGCGATTACTGATCAGCATGATATTGTTGAAGTGGATGCTTACTTCACGTAATATTTTGATGCTTGATTAGGTACAAAAAGGTGTTGTATTGATTTGATTGGACATACCGTCATCAAACCACGAAGATAGGAAAAAGAAAGCTTAGATTACAAATAGATGGACATAAGATACATACAGCATCTGAAAAAAATCCAAAGGCTAGATGAAGAGATGATGCTAATTATAAAGAATGGAGATTTGAAGAATAGTGCCAGTAGTGACATTAGAACTTACCATGATGATTAAAGGGTTGAAACTTAATAGATGGAAGCTTGTACAGAGGATGATTGTTCTTTGACCCACACGGTTTCAATAGTCCTCTAAGCAGGTTTATGTTATGAATCATTCATATCTTTGAGGTGCTTACAAGTCTTGTATAATTGTGAAGAATCAAATTTCTGATACGAATAATAAACAATCCTTATCTCTACACGAGCACATAATGTACGAGGAAAGGGCGTATCGTTTCTGATTGATATTGGGTGAAATACAAGCAAAAACATCCTAAATGGGCAGTTGCAAATGTTCTTGTTTCTAAGAGGACAATGTGACGGTCATGTATTGAGCGAGTTGCTTTTGTTAGGGGTAGCAATCCCCAGTCTGATTTTATTATGGAGATTTTTAGGAACCATTCATGTCGATGGGTTCAATATCGCTTGTTGCTTATTCAATATCCTTTGTTGCTGATTTAGAAAGGTCTAGCCTTATTAAGGTATTAAGAGGTACTGGATGGTCTCAGAGTCATTAAATATTTTGTCCTTTTCTGAAAAGTCTTCTTCTAAAGAACAGAAAGGAGATTGTGGATTTTTACTGTTCCTCTCCATTGTGTTGTTCTGTCATCAGAATTTGTTTATGGATGTGTGAATAAACGGGCCAAAACATCTTTGCCAAGCGGGGATGTTCATATGTTACTGGGTAGAGAACTAGCCGGATATACGATAGTGGTTAATTCATTTATATCTGATAAGCCTTGTGTGGATTGAAGAATTGATCCTATTGAAGTAGAAGTCACTAATTTATATGCAGCTTTCGCTGTTACTAGAGCTATGGCAAACTATGTTCTTGGGAATGACATTGTTCGTGAGGATTTGTCAAATAGTAGGAAAACCCAACCAAAAGATACCTAAACCTTATCCGTCAACTATTCCTTTTCCAATTGTGCATTTGAAGTAAATATTTACATAAATTAAACAAACAAAATAAAAGTGTATATAAAGCGGGTAATCTACAATGCAATTAATGTAACACTTAAATCCTTACTGCTTTTTTTCTATAAATGTAAGTGCGTCTCACTTCTCAGGACCACTCATGTTGTATAACATGAGATTTTCATTTACACTGTAGATGCTGACTCATTGTTTGATATAAATAGGAGTCATGTCCTCTCTGTATATTCGTTCCAACAGATTGGTGTATATGGCATGATGAATATATCGCTTTAATGCGATAATTATATTCTACTATTGTTTACTCGAACCCTTTCAGTTTGCTCCGAATCATGTTCATTTGCTGCCTGGTATTCCACGGCTACTGCAGGGCGGATAACTTGGCCTGGCCCTTTCTGTGCGTCTGTCCATCTATACTTATGGTCCATTTGTATAGCCGTATGTACGTTCCCAGGAACGCGTTGCCAGCATTGTGCAAAACTATATGAGGTAAATTAAATTTGGTAGGCATGTTTGTATGTATATGTACATGTCCTGAGAACATCTTGAAAAACTTTAGCTTAGACTTAATTTCCATAATTTCGTAATTTTAGAACATCTTATATAACTTTAGCCCTAGCCTTAATTTTGGCTGCAGAGGGGCTACATGGTTTCCACCAATATACATATATATTTTGAAGTACACCCCAAGTTCCACGAAACAAAGTACGATAGCTTGTATAAAGTACCACACACACACACACACACACACACACACACACACACACATGTATATATATATATATATATATATATATATATATATATATATATGTATATATATATATATATATATATATATATATATATATATATATATATATATATAACAACTTATATATATATATATATATATATATTCCTGTCAAAACAATTGACAGATCAATATTAGATAATTTTTGAGCATCTTATAAATTACATATATTATGTGCAAAGTAAATTTTGAGACATAAATTTGACAACCTATACAGTGTTTGCATTCATGTACGGTTGTCAAGATCTTTGAATTTGTCGGCAATTTAAGAGTTAAGTTATTGGATCAACTTATTGGAAAGCCAGGGCATGGATTAAGAACTGAATTTTATTTTAATAAACGCTTTTGCATTCAACAATGTAAAAATTAAGTTATCTATAGAAATGTTGTGCTTCGACACCCAGAAGAACAACATAAATGTAATTGAATAATATAACACTGATATGTTACTGAATGATATGACACTTATATGTCACTCAATGATGTGACACAGATTTGTATTTTAATACTATCACACTGATATTAACTGAATGACGTCTCATATAGTTGTGACCGCAAATGGCATATTGGCTGCATAATTACTTCAAAAGTATTACTTTTAACAAACTTGTATGTAGTGTGACAGTGGCTCTTCGTTCTGTTGCTATGTGACCAATATAAATTTGTTCTTCTTGGATGTGATGTGCAGAAAGAAATAAGTCTAGATGTTCTTTGCAGTGACTTGTATTTGTTCACAGTCGCACTAAAATCAACGTGATTTCTAATTCAATATATCTGAAACACCCTGCCAGGCTTACTTACATGCTAACCAATTGGGTGTTTCAGTGAATGAATAGATCTCCCCTGCTTTGTTATTATTTGTTGATTTTAAAACTCTCACTGACTTTGCTAATATGAATATGCAATGCCACCTCAAATGTAACTTGTCTTCTCATGTGCCACCTGCGAATGTCCTGGGAAATATTACATCAGTTAAGTTGTGTTGTGGTGATTTTGATTCTTAATTATTTTGTCAAAGGAGGTTTTAACGACCCTTATTAGAGTAAATGAAATCGTGGCACGCCATTTGATCAATTAGCCATTATTCTCAAAGCATCCCGGTGTCATTGCAGCGATAATTCAGGAACAATATTCAATCCTGGTGGCGCAAGAAGGGTAAGACATCATACTTCACTTCATTTTTGATACAACAAACCTATTTTCAATTAATGCTGATAGGACGGTTATACGAGAATAATTGTGGTTAAGCAGGTGATTATTTTGCTAACAATGACAAGGTATTTCCTTTGAAATATATATTCGTTGACAAAATTGCACTTGCATTAATTTGGCCCGTATATTCTCTACTCATAGCATGATGCTAATAGTCTATTTCTGTACTTGCTAAGCTCAATTATAAATTAAGCGGTAAAGGGAATGCTAGTGGTAAATATTATTAAGAATTCTTCCATGGCACCCGATCTCAAACGTATGTCTGGAAACCTCAGAAATATTGATGTATTATCTTCCAATACAATTGTAGAGCTGTCCAAAGGTACAAAACACGTAGAGACCTGAACTTATAGGTATTTTTATCAATATTTGTAGGTTAATGAATTAGATCTGTAGACATTTGCGTAAAATAATAGATGCTGAATATCCTTTTTGTTGCATTCTCTCCCAGAAATGTTGTCATATTTTATAACTGTGATTGTGCTATGTATATGAGCTATTTATGCATAACAAACACAACAAGAGAAATAATATTAAGTATTCGTAACACATTCCATCGGTAAATGAAATGCACCAGATTAATAAAAAAAAAACATTTGGCTTGCTATTGGGGGCATTATATTCATATTGACAATGGGCTCTAACATAAATGAATGATCTGAAAACAGAAAGAATATTTCATTTTTTCTACTGCAAAGAAAGATACCATGTGTTGTAAAAGGCGGGGCTATTATTTAATTAGCGAGTGCAATATTGTCAACAATTTAGATTGTGCATTTAATGGAAACAAATGGGTTTGATTGCTCGATCGCGAAGCAGTTTAAAATTTTTCTGTACTAACGGGAAGCAACACATTTTATATAGTTCATAATGCTGCTTAAAATATATATGCCTCTGTATGTATGTATGTATATATTTATGTATGTATGTATGTATGTATGTATGTATGTATGTATGTAATGCTGCTTAAAATATATATGTCTCTGTATGTATGTATGTATGTATGTATGTATGTATGTATGTATGTATGTACACTTGATCGCGAAGCACTTTAATGTTTTTCTGTACTAACGGGAAGAATTACATTATATATAGTTTATAATGCTGCCTAAAATACATATGTCTCTGTATGTATGTATGTATGTATGTATGTATGTATGTATGTATGTATTCAATCCATGTTATCCAATCTGTAATAGCAGTATACATTATTTCGGTGAAGATCATGGAAACTGGTCTCCTGTCTCTGGATTGGTGCCCATATTTGTAGCCCAGATATGTGCAAATCTTCCAGGCAGGGGATCAGATAGCAATCCTAGATGTACCAATATTATATAAATGTAAAAGGACAAAACCAGGTCACGGGCCAGTTGCTGCCTGTGGTCCCCAAGTTTGAAAATACGTCCTATAACTTCTGGTTGAGTGATCATCCGTGCATAAAAACTCCGATAAAAAGAGGTATTTTAACTGCACACAGTAGTAGAAAGTTGTATGCTAAAATGACCGTATTAAAGAGCAACTTCAAATCAGTTAATAAAATAGTTCTATTAGAAAGCCATGTCATTGGGAAATTAATAAGGTGTGAATTCAGTGCAAAAAATCAATTAAATTAGATGAATAGATTTTATGTTTTCCTGCTATGTAAATAAGATGAATAAATTAACAATAGATAACCAAACAACAGCAAAACAGTAAATACAAACTAGACAAAAAGTTCACGAAAGTGTTCAATCAATATGTTTAAGATGAATCTTGCAGCCGTCTTTGTTCGACGTGACACCACACTCAGAGTTAGACATGAGTATGCGACCTACGCCTTAGTATCATTTGTGCTCTGGTAAACGAGATGTTTCTGTTACTCTACACTGTCAGTTATAGATTCATTGTTTGGTGTTGATAGTTGTGACTTCCCCTGTTTAGGACTTTTAACCGATTGATGTATTTGACATTCTTTGAAATATACTTCTATAAAATGTATATTGTTTTTTTGAACTCATCCAAAAAATCTTTCTATTGAAAGTGGGAGATGTGATATACGCTTCCTCATAGAGTGTCGTTTAAAATATCATTTCCTTAATTACATTGCTGTATCATATAGCATTCGTATCAGAGACACTTGATTATATCATCACTGTTCTCAAAAGATTTATTTTGTATCAACAGTATTTATGGAGTGAAATATAATTAGGCAAGTATATATATATATATATATATATATGTATATATATATATATATATATATATATATATATATATATATCGTCGTCGGCATCCGTCCGTCTTCGGGAGACGATGGTGTAGCTTCCGGTTTGGGTGTGCTATCTGCACCGTCGAGAGCGGTTGAAGAGTCCGACCCTAGAGTGATAGTCTCTGTTGCACTTGCTGCAGGTGAATGTTGATGCTTGTTGTGGCTGTTGTTGTTTCACCTTCCTCCTGGCTCTCTTTGCAGCGAGGTTTGTGTTTTTTGCTTCCTCGGCTTTCTGAATGCCCTGTCTGACAGCAGGGTGCCATGTGAAGCGGTCGTCAGCACAGCTCTCCCAGTCGTTGACGTTGATGTTGGCCGTCTTCATGTCCTTCTTACAGATATCTTTGTAACGCAGACGTGGCCGTCCAGTCAGTCGTGCGCCTTCTGCTAGCTCACCGTATAGCAGATCTTTGGGAATGCGGCCTGGGTCCATTCTCTTAACGTGGCCGAGCCAGCGAAGGCGCCTCTCGCTGTGAATGGAGAACATGCTTTTCATGCTGGCGCGTTCCAGAACCTCTGCGTTGGATACTTTGTCTTGACACTGGATGAGCAGAATGCGCCGCATTCATCTCAGATGGAAGCTGTTGAGTTTCCTGTCGTGGCTCGCGTAGGTGGTCCATGCCTTGCTGCTGTAGAGGAGTGTGCTGATCACCCAGGCCTGGTAGACGCGCAGTTTGGTCTTCTCAGTGAGGTTGGGGTTGTTCCAGACCCTCTAGTTCAGTCTGGCCATAACTGCTGATGCCTTGCCAATTCTGCAGTTCACTTCAACATCAATGGAGAGTGAGCTGGAGATGGTGGATCCAAGGTATGTGTAGTTCTCAACAACGTCAAGGTTGTACCCATCGATGGCGATGGTGGGACGGAAGTCTGCATCCTGAACCATGACATTCTTCTTTTTCAGACTGATGGTCAGACGTGGGAGAGGCGACATTACAGCTGCTGCAGTCCATCTTCCGTGTGTGATGTCAAGGCTGCATCGTCGGCGAAGAGCAATTTACGGATGAGAACTTATGTGACTTTAGTCTTAGCACGGAGACGAGTGACGTTGAACAGCTTGCCGTTTGCCCTGGTGTAGATGTACACACCCTCGCTGCAGTCCTGGAAGGCGTACAGGAGGAGCATGGAGAAGAACATAGCAAAGAGCGTTGGCGCAAGGACACAGTCTTGCTTCACTCCACTGTTGACTGTGAAGGCCTCCGACGTTGCAGCGTTGAAGCACACTGAGCTCTGCATGTTCTCGTGGAACGACGTGATAACAGCAATCAGTCGTGGGAGCAGCCGATCTTCTGCAGGAGCCTGAAAAGTCCACTCCGGCTGACCAGGTCAAACGCCTTTGTCAGGTCTATGAAGGCGATGTAAAGGGGCCTTTACTGCTCACGACACTTCTCCTGTAGCTGTCGTAGTGAGAAGATCATGTCTACAGTTGACCGGCCGGCTCGGAAGCCACACTGGGATTCTGGGTAGACGCGAG